>JANBPW010000017.1:0-18247 GCA_027575855.1 Linderina macrospora | reverse complement strand
CGCTGGTGCAGCAACAGGAGCTCTATAGCGTGCTCAATGTGCTGGCGTTCGGTCATATGCGCCGGCTGTTGCTGATTTCCATCGCCATCGCCATTTGCCGCCATCTGCTCCTGCATTGCATGGATCCCATCCAGAGTTTCCTTCAGACTCCTGGAGTCGACCGTAACCCCAGGCATAGTGCTGACATCGCCGGTCAGAGACGACAGACTCGGCCGTCGCGTGTGAGCCAAGGGGGTGCCGGTAAGAGACGCCAGATGGCGCTGCGAGGCGACGTACGGCAAGGCTTCGCTGAGATGCCGGAACGGCATGCCGGGGGTGTTGGCTAAGGGCGTGCTGGCCAGGGGCGATCCAATGGGGCTGCCCTTGGTGCGACTCTTTTTGCTGGCGAAGAATCCCGACCCCGGGCTCCCCAACGTATCGTCGCCCAGCGAATCCGCAGGCATGCGGGGCTTCGACTGGCTGGCATTGGAGTTGCGCGGCCGTCTTATACTCTGCTTTCCACGGCCTTTGCGCCGCCGGAGTCCAGAGAACATTGATAGCGACGACGAGTTGCGAACAGGTCGCTGTGCTTCCTCGACATCTTGCCAGGTTCTCTCCTCCTCTTGGCGCGGTGGCGGTTCTACGATGCGCGGAGTCTGCTTACCCCAGACTGTCGGTGTTTGTGATGCCCGTGAGTCGCTACGTTTCGGATGCTGTTGGAGGTTCTGTCGGCTCTGATTGCGTGATCCGTTGAGCCGCCGGTCCAGGTGCATGAGCTTTAGGTAGTTTGACAGGAGACCGGGACGGTGCTGCTGCTCGCTGTGGGACTTTGTCGCCTCGAGATCGCCGAGCTGCATAATCTGCTGCTTGCGTGGGAGAATAGTTGCGGCATCGGGCTTTAGCTTGATGTGACCGATGTTCGTCATAGCGCTGGTAGGTTGGTTGATCTCGGTGTTTTCCTTCTCGATGTCGTGGATGTGCTGAACCACGCTGTTGAAGAGCCCGGCCATACCCCGCGATTTCTGTCCTGCTGGTGCTGCTGGTGCTGCTGGCCGGCGTTCTGTCATCTCGATCTCCTCCACCTCCGTCGCCATCTTCTCTTGGATCTCGTTACCGTTGCTTTGCTTCGTGGCAGCCTTTGCGACAATTTCCAGACCCTCGTGGCCACTAGAGGATCCGCCATTAGTGTCGCTGTTGTTATTGTCAGAGTCTGACGAGTATCCGTGTCCCTGCACGAGATCCGACGATTTGTGAGGGCTACTGCCCGAGGAGCCTGGTTGTTCGGCCATTTGAAAATGCGGAGGTACTACGGCGGACTTCTGATTCTTCTAGCACAAGGGGCTAATATTGCTAGCGGAAGGGAACTTAGTGGAAATGAAAAGAAAATCGATGCACCGTCGATACAAGAATAAGCTAGTGGCTGTCTGTGCGGCAGGGACGACAGGTGGCGGGATGTTTGTTGTGCGTGAGAACCTGGCAAAGTGTTTTTTTTTGCTTTTTGGGCTCGGGTAAGATGCTAACAGCACGTTTGGGGGTCTACAAACTTTGTAGGGACCTGTTGACCCCAGAAACGCATGCGGATTTTCCTAACTTGTAACGATCAGCGGGTTACACGGTTTTGTGATGGCAAGTAGTATAGCCTCACGTGAGTGTAATCTTCTGATTTGATGCTAGCGATCAAGCTCGGTAACGCTGGAAAAATTTAATCCAGCGCTTTCTTCCGCGCATCTGCTGCAGCGCTTCTTCTCAGCTGTGCACCGTTTCTCACGTTTTTCTTTTCAATTTTTCATAATGGCAGAAGCAGTGCCGACATTTGGCAAGTCCTGGGACACAGTGCAGCCAGCGCTGAGCCAGCCAATCCTGGATGCCGTTTCAAGCTACGGCTTTGACTACATGACACCCGTGCAGGAGGCGACGATCCCAGTGTTTCTTCAGAACCGCGACGTGGTAGTTGAGGCAGCAACCGGCTCAGGAAAGACACTATCATTTGTGATCCCGATTCTCGAGCTGCTGCAGCGCAAGAAACTGAAACTGAAGCACAGCGAGATCGGAGCCGTGATCATTTCGCCGACCCGCGAGCTCGCCAAGCAAATCCACACGGTCCTGAACGAGGTTCTGCAGGCGACAGGGTTCGACTACAAATCGCACCTGGTGGTCGGCGGATCATCGTCGGCGACAAACACAGCAGATGAGCTGGCGACGTTGAAGGAGATGGGGGCGGATATCCTGGTGGGAACTCCGGGACGCCTAGAGGACGTGATCTGTGGACGGCTGAAGAACGGCAAGAAGACAAAGGCGGGCAAAATCACGGCGTCGGGTGGGATACGCGCAAGACCCAGTGTTTCAGTGAAAAAGCTTGAGCTTTTGGTCATGGACGAGGCAGATCGGCTGCTGGACATGGGATTTGAGGCATCGCTGACGGCGATTTTCTCGGTCTTGCCGCGCCAGCGGCGCACGGGCTTGTTTTCGGCCACAATGAGCGAAGCTCTGAGCGAGCTTGTTCGCACTGGTCTCCGTAACCCGGTCCGTGTGCAGGTGAAGGTTCAGGATAAGAGCGGTAACGGCGACGAGCGCCGCATTCCATCGACACTGTCGATCAAGTACCTTGTATGTCCGCCTGATCGCAAGACCGCCCAGATCCTGCGGCTCATCCAGATGAACGATGCGCAAAAGTATATTATCTACTTTAGTACCTGCGCTGCCGTCGACTATTTCCAGAAACTGCTTAAACGACTGCTAGCCCCGACGGCGCAGACTGTGCCGGGCGGCAAGAAGACAATGAAGGAGGAGCGGGAGCGCACGAAACCATACTTTAATGTTGACTTCCCGGTCTCAGTGTTTTCGCTGCACGGCCAGATGATCCAGAAGAAGCGCGAGGCGACGTACGAGGGGTTCTCGCAGCTGCCGCCCGGGGAGACTGGCATTTTACTGTGCACTGATGTGGCTAGTCGCGGCCTGGATATCCCGGATGTTGATTTTGTGATCCAGTGGGATCCGCCTACGGATCCAAAGTCGTTTGCGCACAGGTGTGGGCGCACGGCTAGGGCGGGGCGTAGTGGCCAAGCGCTGGTGTTTTTGAATCCTGGAAGCGAGGAGGCGTATGTGGACTTCCTGGCTCTGCGCAAGATCCCCATGATGCCTGCTAACTACCTGTGGCAGGACGACGATGGTAGCATTACATTGACTGCGCCGGCCGATGCAACGATCGAAGAGGCGGCTGGGAGCGAGGAGGATGGTGAGAGTGAGGATGAGGATGAAGGGCGCTCGGACGAAGATGCCGAGGAGGACGCTCATAGCGAGGGCGAGGAGAAGCCCAAGAAGAAGAAAAAGAAGCGCTCTGCTCTCAAAATCCAATTCCCGCAAGACACGCGCAGCGACGCCCTGCTAGAAATCCTGCGCTCGCTTTCTGCCACCGATCGCGAAATCTACGACCGCAGCAAAATGGCCTTTGTCTCGTTCATCCAGTCATACCTAAAGCACGAGGCGAAGTACATTTTCCGCCTCAAAGAGCTCGCCGTGATCGAGGTAGCCAAGGGCTTTGCGCTCCTTCATTTGCCCAGCATGCCCGAATTACGTGGCCGACCCACCAGCCGATTCGTCAAATACGAAACCGACTATGACGCGATCCCTTTCATGGACAGTGTGCGGGAAAAGCGTCGGCTGGAGAAGCTAGAGCTGGCAAAGGCTGAGAAGAAACGAAGGGCGGAGAGCGGCGAATCGGCGAAGAACAGCAATAAGAAGAAAAAGAAGAATAACGAGGCGTGGTCGGATGCCAAGGAACTCAAGGAGCGCGTCAAGGAACGCAAGCTGAAGCGGATCAAGAAGCGGGATGCGAAACATGCTGACGAAGAGGCTAGGCTGATGGCAGCTATTAGTGACCCGAAGCTCAAGGAAGCCCTGGAGAACGACCCGTTGCTGGCGAAGCGCATGCTTAACCACCGCGACAAGTCGCTCAAGGACATGGCGGAGATTTCGAGCGAGCGCAGCAAGCACACGAAGAAGATCGAGCATATGACGCTGGAGGAGGTCATTGCTGATGCAAAAGCGAAGCAGCGGATGCAGTATAATAGCTCGTCGGATTCGAGCTCGGCCGAGGAGGACGATTGGGAGATGATTGCACGCAAGGAGAAGGTCAGGCAGCGGCTGCTCAAGGAATCGCAGAAGAAGAAGAACAAGTTTACATTCAATCCGGGTTTCTCTGACGGCGAAGAGGAGATGTAGTATATATTTTCCTGTTGAGATCCGAGAAAAAAGTTGCTTTGCCATTACATTTCTGACTTTGCGCTCTTTGGTATTTGCCTCTCTAGCCATGCAATATATGCCGGCGGTGTCGGCTGCTGCGCGCACCTCAGCCCATCCTGAATCAACCCATTAGTAACCCCTACCACCAGCCCTGCCACCCCGGCCCTCCTAGCACTAGACCTCGGCAACTTCACCAGCAATGACACTCCCAACGCCGTCGTAACCCCAGCAATAGCCGAACTCAATGCCTGTGCCTCGCCCACCGCCCGATCGACCATTGCCTCAATCGTAGCAAACGCCATCACGCACCCGCCGATCTTGCCCGCATACTTGACCGCCCCCTTGAATCCGCCGTAGACGACCCGGTAGTTTTTCCATTTCTGGTAAAAGAACCAGCCGTCGGCAGTCTTGGGTAGACGGTGGGCGCGTTCGGCTAGATATTGGCGGCCGGCGAGTTGGCCGCCGAGGTAGGCGCCGCTGATGCCGCCGATTAGGGAGGCGCCAGCGGTTAGTGCGACGATGCGCTCGAACGGGTTGAGGCGGATACGTTGGAGATTCGTGGGTTGCGTGTCCATGGAGATTATATGGGTGCTGGAAATGTGAAGAGAGAACCGAATCAGATGCTGATGTTATCTCTATGCTGCAAATGATGCCCTCCGTATATCCTCAGGAGATAGGTTATGGCCACATGATCTCCCAATGAACAATCTAGAAATTCTCGCCGACGGATGACCACACACAGCTACTGAACATCTCTAGGCTGTTAGTACTAAATACAAAAATAGTATCGTGATTGATTTTAGCCTCGCTTTCGATTGACTACCTTATATTCACTACGACCACAGCTAATCACACATTAGAGAATAATCTGAAGATTTACTCGTCGGTATTCATATGGCTTGAATGTTCCAGAGGCACAAGCTCTGGTCACATATGACGTTACTGCTTGGTAGGCGAACCGAGCCCGCAGATTGATGTGGTCGAGCGATGGAACCAGTACTGCAAGTAGAAGGACTCGCGCGACCAACTGCGAAACTGATATGGACGAATCGTCACGTAAATACAACTGCGATAGCTGCGGTTCGCCGACTTTTGTGTCCATAAACAGTTTCTTCTGCTGCTTGATAAAGCGCTCTGTCACTGGTCTGCGATGTCCAGGTGCCTCATAACACATGGAAACAGATAATACCTCGACATTCGGAAACAAACCAATGATGTGGAGAATCTGGTCGTATGTAAAGGACATACACGGCAAATCCAAACAAACCAGTTTCAACCAGCGTGTGCAGCCTTCGAGAGGACGCATCCTATCGAGTTTATCTAATTTAGCATTTGAATCCAACTTGACCGACATGATATTCTGCGACAGCCCGAATGAAACCTGCAACAGCGGCAACACGTGTACTGTGGTATCTGCTGGCTGATAAATGGGATTGGACTTAAAGCAGACGTTGCGCAACTATAGAAAGTGGCTACGCTCGAGCAATCCGGATACTATAAACGTATCAATTAACTGTCCTTATACTCATGTTGACGCTCACCAGCGACCTGAAGTTTCCCAAAAAGTCCAGGCTGTCCAAAGGAAACCCGTAGTGGCATGGAAAATAAAATGTGTCAGACTGGGAAACGGGTTACCGACTGGCGACATATGTTACGCGCCAGTCCATGTTTGCAATAGCGAAATATCAAACTCCCGAACGTCTGGATATTCAATCAGTCGGCCATTCGCGTCATTGACGAGGTCGTAGATATTCTGTGGGCGTACGTCACAGAGATAGATGCACCACAGACTGCTCCTATTTTGGCGAACCAGCTCGACAAGCATATCCAACGACGAAGCACCGCTCAGTAATATATGCCTTAAACCGGTAACACGTGGTAAAACATCGCGGCGGCCATGCCAATTTAGACAATAGATCGACAATCCCTGTTTCCCAGCCGCAATCATATCGATTAGTTGAGCGATCCTGTCCTTGCAAGTCGTCAGTACCCTTACGCCATTGTACATGGAGAAGTAGCTCACAGCTGGAAATTTGCATGAGATGGCTTTTGCGAATTTCTAGATGTTCGCTCCAATCTGTGCAGACGTTTGAAGGATATACGCTTGTGCTTGTACACTAAGGTGAATCACGAGCTCTTTTGCATGACAAAAAATCGAGTTCTCCAGTGGACCAGTCTGTAGAAGTGATGCAACCGATCGATTCAGGATCCTTTGAAACGAAATCTCTAGATGCATCAATCTTTGACTATGTTATGGACGTCACTAACCTTAGCTGCACGTTCACTTGTCATCCTTTTCAGCTCATTTTATTGATGATCGACAGCTCCTCAAAGTGGTTTTGATTTTGTTACCTAATGATATTATGTAGAGTGCAAGGTATGTGGCATAGACCAAATATTGTACTGTCAAAGCAAAAGGGTGCCTTCACATGACCACATGTAGTGATCAGATCACAGAATACCCACATCACCCACCCAATTTAGGGCAACATAATATAATCGAGAAGTGTGATTAACGTAAAAAAGCAATTGTTTGCAACTGCCTTGCTAGCATGAGGGCACCAGGCGAAATGCCCATTGCCATGAGCGGAAGTTGCAAAAAAATGCAGCCGCATTAATTGATTGTTGTCCACGCTGCTCTGGTTGGGTGGCTGTGGGGGGATTGCCGGAAGGTTGCCGACACCACCTCCATTGTCTGGGACATCACACTGGGGGTGGTCATATGTCCTGGGAGCATCCGTGAATGCGCGAAAAATGGGCTTCGCAATCCGCTTTAGGGTAACGCTGTAAGCCATAGGAAAACGGATGCAGATTTTGCAGTGCTGCAAGCCCTCCGTTTCCGGTTTGTGCTGGCCAGTCGATATACTCACGGGACTACGTTTTGCTTGCAAGTGATAGGGTGAGACGCTGCTTCGCTCTTTCTCCTTCCCTTGGCACGGGTCCATAGAAAAGCTTGCATATCTATTCACCGGCAACATAGGTCATCCTTTTCACTTGACTGAGCGAAAGGAGGTGCATGATGCATGCCGTGTATCCTCTCAGGGCTGTCAAGAAAAATGGATGGCAATCCCCCATTGAGCTTGTCGGTGTTGGAAAGTATTTAAACTTGTCTGCCGGATACAATGAAATAGGCTTTTCGCTTTTTTACACTACCAACTCGCTCTCTCCTTACCTACTTCCACCCAAACACTCTGCTCGCTCTTTTTGAACCCACTTGCTTCTTTCTCAGCACACCATGTCCATGTCCATGTCAATGTCAACTGCAAGCGACCACTGGACTCCAGCTCCATACGAAACTATCGAGGAACTCTGTGAAAAGTCGCTCCATCCTACGTCGGACTGTCGTGACTATGCCAACATCTTGAACTTTGCTCACACAAAACCTCATCTATTTCACCTACTGCCTGATGCAGCGTTCAGCGTGCTCCTTCTCGAGTGCTGCGTTGAGTGTGGCACCTCAGGTTGCACTTGCGACAAGAGTCATGTGCGCAAGTGGATTTCGAACCTCGAGTTCCTTGCCAAAAACAACAAGCTGCGTCTGACTACCGAGTTCCGAATTGTCATGTACAATTGGTGCGAGTCGCCAATGTATTTCGACAAGGTGGTGGAGAATTTAGCAAAGCTGCTACCTTCAGTCATGCCAAGTGTTCGCTCTGTCAGGCTCCTTGGATTTGGTATATTCTCAGCTGAGGCTGTCAAATACACAAAGCCCAAGAGTACAGATGCAGCGATGGCTGTCGGGGCTATCACAAAGCTGTTTCCAAATGTGACTGAGCTGAGGTCGCATGTATCCAAGATTTGGGGTCCAACACCCAACATAAATTCCTTGGACGATGATGCCTACCCGCTGTATGGGTATCTTCTCAGGGCATACGCAGGTCAGCTCTGGCATGTACAGATGCTCATTCCGTTCCCCAAGAACGTGACCAAGTTGTTCGAGTTTCTGACCTCCGTCTCGGTCAATATCAAACACGTCCGCCCACGCGAAGACTTGCCCCGAATTCCAACCCGGTGCCTGCGTATCATCGAGCTGTTCCAGATTGACGATAGTATTCCTTGGAGGCTGTTTGAGACCACTAATAGTGAGTTGAATTTCGAGAGCCTAGAGGACCTGCTCCTGGAGTTCATTCATGAAGCCAAACAGACAGCAGACTTTCCTGGCTGCGATATCCCCGTCCACATGCCTAGGCTAAACAAGCTTCAGGTCACCAACTCTTCCTACGTGTACACCGATATCTACAGCTACTTCCGGAACAGAGATCTCGAGATGTTGACTATCTTGGATGATCCGATAAACTTCAAGAAAGTCAAGGAGCACGCACTGGCAAAGGCAAAGGTGTTTAGGATTGGCCATCCCACTGGGACGCTATTCAAGAGTGCGTACTCTGTCGATATGGTCGAGCATCTGTACAACTTGCCGTCAAACGCCGAGGAAGCTGTCCTCTGGCATATTCAGCATCCGCTACCAAAAATGATTGCGTGGAGAAACCTTCGCTCGCTCAGGATGTTGGCCAGCATCGCGGACAAGCACGGACTCGCCAACCTCCTGGCACAGCTGCCATGTCTAAAAAAGCTCATTATGGACTGCTTCTCCATGATCCGGGCTGACGCCAAGGATACCAGGTTCGGAGACCAGACGACAACATTAAGAGGGCTTGGCCGGGTTATTAAGCCGAAGGACTGCTCACCCATCAGCGAGAGCCTCGAGCATCTAGAGTTCAAGGTACAAGGGAATTTCGACCTGTACGGGTTCTGCGAGTTACTGGCACGCCTCCCAAATGCGAACCACGTCAAGGTCAACGAATCTATGCTTTTCAAGATCATGGACATGCTGCAAGTTGAGTTCAGGGTCTTCCGCGAAATTCTGTTTGTCCCTTATCCTTAGCAAACAAATATAGCCATACTTTGTATATACATTCTATCCCACATAATATTACAGAAATAAGAAATGGCACATATACCACAATGTGTACAGACAGGTAGGCACTATATAGTCAATTTACATGTTGCAATATCACATAGCCTAGCCCACACTACCTGAACTTTCAGCGAAGAGCACAACGTATCTGGCCTGCTTGAATACTAACTTTCTATCCAAGCGGCAGGTTTATAAATCCAAAAGCTTAAGCTTTGTTTGTCTCCTCGTTGCTAGTAGTGCATTGTGCTTGCGTCGTCTGAGCATATTCTTTTTGGACCCACAATCGGGGAAACTCGCCATTGGCGCATCCGGGAGTTTGACGTCAGCTCCGGCTTGGCTCGCAACAGTGGTTCTTTCCCTGTGTTCTTTTTCTTTTTCGCACTGTATTTTCAATTATTCACCCGCCTTTAATCGACAAAGCCTTTACACATTCGAATGGAAGAAATAAGCCACCTGGAGTACCTGCAGCAGCTACACAACCGGGTGCGACAGTGGCGGCCATGGACGCGCTCCTTGGCGGAGGTAGCAGATAACTTGGGCGTAGACCCCACCCAGGGACTGGATAGACTAAACGCACACAACAGACAAGAGTGCTTTGGACCAAACATCCCCGTAGACATGACAAAGAGCTTTGGCATCACAGACACGTTCATGGACGTGATTACTGAGCCCATGATGCTGCTGCTGCTCGCCGTCGGCGTCATGTATTCGATCTGGGGCAAGGCGTGGGACGCAGCCACGATTATTGTCACCATCCTGGTGGTGGTGGGCTTGGAAGTATCGACAGAGTGGCGAGCCAGCAACGCGCTACTGTCGCTGTCAAACTCTGTGCCTGCTAATACATCGGTGCTACGCGAAGGCAGGGAAGGTGTGGTTGCTGCTGACGAGCTTGTGCCTGGAGACGTCATATTGTTGGCGCATGGGCAGAGTGTGCCGGCAGACGCGGTGGTTGCGGTGTCGTATGGGTTGGCGGTTGACGAGAGCATGCTGACGGGCGAATCTATTAGCGTGTACAAGGCAGCACTGGACGATATAACCGGCGAGCAAGCGCACAGAGATGATGTGGGCGATGACGATACTATTATCGAGATTCCGCGGACGCTGGTGTGTGCAGGAACAACGGTGACTGGCGGGCGTGCGGTGTGTGTGGTGGTGGCGACAGGAAGAAACACAGAGATTGCCAGCAACGTGGTCCAGCTGATGCGTGGCAGCAAGCCGCCGCCAACACCCCTGCAAAGGCGAATGAAGAAGCTGGCAGGCACGCTATCGATTGCGGCGATTTCCGTGTGTATCGTCATCCCCGTGATTGGGCTTTTGCAAGGGATGTCGTGGCACAGTGCAGTTCTGATGGGCATGAGCCTGGCATTTGCCACGATTCCCGAGGAGCTTCCGCTAATAGCCAAGGCATCATTGGCGCTCGGCGCCCGACAGCTAGCAAAGCACAATCTGCTGGTGCGCAAACTGAGTGCAGCCGATGCGCTGTCGGAGGTATCGGTGATTGTGACCGACAAGACCGGCACGCTGACAAGGAACCAGCTGGTTGTTTCGTCGGTGCTGGCGATCGGCGAAAACGATGCGGGCGCACCGGCCATCGAGATTATCACACCTGAAGCCTTTGCTGTCAGCGAGCGGTCGTCGGCGCTTGTCACGCCGCTGTACTCTGCGTGGTCGCTTTCAGTGGACCCCTTGGAAGCCAAGCCGTTGGCGCATTTTCTGGTTTCGGCGCGGTCGCAGATGCAGGAGCGGACAACAGTGTCGCCGCTTGCTACCCACCGATCACCGCCACGCGATGCTCCTGGCTCATTCAAGCAGCTGAGGGGGTTCGGCAAGGACTTTATGAACTCGGCGGTTCTGCAGAGTCTTGTTGGCGAGTCAGACGTGCTGCCCAGGGACCCGGATACGAAGCAGATGCCGCTGATGACGGTGGTGAACTCCATTTCGTCGTTCTGCGAGACCCTGCCGGTGCCGACTGGGGAGCTGCCGTTTGATCCGACCCTGCGGATTTCCGCGCGTACACGCTCGGTGGCACAGAAGCTGCCAGGAAACAGTACCAGCACGTCAGCGTCAGTGACGCCCAAGCGTGAGCTGCACTGGACGGTGGTTAAAGGTGCGCCAGATATCCTGCTGCCGTTGTGCAATCGGGTGTGGAAGTCGACGGGAGCGCCGAACCACGACATTGCTGGTGGTACAATCGACGGGGTCCAGCCGCTGTCAGATTCGTTTGCCCAGGCAATCTCTCGTTCGGCTATCAACCTGGCAGCCGGCGGCAGCCGGATTATCGGGTACGCGATTGCGATCACTGAGGAGCCACTGTTTTCGCATGCGCATAATGCTGAAGCCCAGGACTCGCGTAGACAGCAGCAGCAGCATCAGCAGCATCAGGGCCGGCGGCAGAGCAGAACCGAAGCCCAGCGTGCGTTCCAGTTCCGCGAAGCAGTCTCTGTTCCCAGCGGCAAGACAGCAGGACTGCAGAACCTGATATTCGTCGGTGCGTTTGCGTTCTACGATCCGCCGCAGCGCGAGGCACGGCCAGTGATCCAAGAGTGCCAGAGTTCAGGGATCCGCGTGATCATTGCCACCGGCGATCACCCAAGCACAGCCCTGGCCGTGTCTACTGCGGTGGGGATCAGCGAGGTGCACTCGCAGCCACCCGCCGACCAATGCATCCGGCGAGAGTCGTCAGCATCATACGGGACATTCAATGAGCTGCATGCAGTGACAGGCGAGATGATCCAAAAGAGCCTGACGAACGGGACATTTGACAAGCTGATCGACGAAAGCAATGTGTTTGCGCGCGTAACGCCGGCGCAAAAACTCCGTCTAGTACATGCACTGCAGGCGCGCGGCGAAACCGTGGCATTTATCGGTGACGGCATCAACGATGCGCCGTCGCTGACGAGGGCAGACGTGGGGATTTGTATGGGCGGGAATCCGTCGACGGCCGACGTGGCTATGGATGCAGCGAGCCTGATCGTGTTGTCGGGAAGGTTCTCGGGCGTCGTTCGGTGTCTTCGCGAGGGCAGGAGGTTGAGCGCGAACATCGAAAAGTGCATGGTGTTTTATGTGTCGTGCAAGCTGGCGATTGTTTTGTTGTTTGTGTTTTTGCTGGTTGCTGAGGGCGCCAGTCCGCTGACGCCGATCCAGGTTATTTTGATTGAGTTGTTTACGGATCTGGGCGCAACGTGGACGTTCTTGACCGAGCGCGCTGAAGGAGTTCCGCATAATCTGAGCGATGATGAGGCATCGCTGAATTCGCTCAAGCTTGTTGCCGATACCTTGTCTGACAACGATGGCAGTGCTGGAGACCGTCGTCGCATGGGGTTCCTTGGATCAAAGTCCACCGACTGGGCCGTGCTCATATTTGGATCCAGTCTGTTTGTGACCTGCCTGGTGCCACTGATCGTGCCATCAATCCTGCTGCCATCCTGGGCGGTAGCGCCTGTAGCGCCGACGATCTCATTTCTGACCTGGCTTCTAGCACACTCTTTACTGGGCACATCGCTGCGCACTCGACTGGTACCTCTGCGTGTGCACGATGGGGTGGTGCCGAGGGTGCGTGGGAAGCGGGCGAATCGACCGGGCACGGCGTGGCTGGTGCTGAGTATTTGGGCCGTTGTGGTTGCTGCCACGGTGCCGCCGATCAGCAGCCATTTGGGTGTGGTGAAGTTGGATGCGATTGAGTGGGCGCTGGTGGTGGTGGCACCGGTCTTGCTGTTTGTTGCCTTGGAGTGTGCCAAGGAGATCAGGTTTGCGACGGTCAGACGTGACCATGGGATTGGCGGCGAGGTGCGGCTTCTGGATACATAAATGGACGATGTAGATGAATGTTTTTCTTGTTGATAATTTCAAGTTCTATGGTGGGAGATATCGATCAATAGACATGCAAGATTGACTAGTGGCGATGAGGTAGAGAAGGGTGTGGAGGGATAAGATGATATGTAGTATCTCACTTGCTCGCTGCATTACACGCCGGCGTTAGTCCCATTTGCCTGAACGCTCAGTGCCCCAGGCTGGTGATATATACCGACAGACCTTTCCACGAACGCGCCATACGTATACATGCACAGCAAATACGGCTGACCAACAACCATAGCGACCCAAAAGAACCAGTTCCTCATCGCCTGGCAGTCCTTAAACCACGCAATCTTCTCCGAGAACACAATAACCGGCACCTGCATCATCTGGAACCCAAAAAACAGCCCATGGTTCCACCTACTACAAGCAACCGTCAGCGTGACCTCATGCAAGACACTGGAGAACAAGAAGGTGAACCCCATCGCTGCAACCGACGCCGGGATGCCCGCGACTCTTGGCCAGTTATGCCTAATCGGCATGTAGACGTGTCTGGCAAGAAACATGTGTACGGGGCGATTCCATTTGCGCGAAAACTCATCCAATCCACGGGCATTCCACCAGTCGTCGTAGAACCTGCGGTCGGCGAACCGAGTGAGCTCTGCAAAGCCGTTGGCGATAGAATCGAAAGTAATGAAGAAGAAGAGCAGCCAGCAGGTAGCCATGGGACCCATCAAGTGGATGGTGGTGACAAGGATGCCGCGATCTGGCATAGCTTCGAGACGCGGAACGACGAGGTGGGCGACAACAATGTAGAAGACAAAGAAAATACCCAGCGTGCCGAGGATCTTTTCGAGAACATAGCCCCAGCGGATGTGCGGGGTGCGTGGGTACTCGAGCTCATAGACGAGCGTGGGGCTGAGCTGAAACATGGCAAAGTTCTGGAACGTGACGTTGGACGGGAAAGTCACGGTGGATCTGATTAGATGCGAGTCGTGCTCGGAGGTATCTGGCGAGTCGTGTTTTTTGATTGCCTCGAGCTTAAGGAGCTGGAGAATCGATAGCTTGCGGTTGGTGCTGAGGTACGAGTGCACTTTCATCCAGTTGACCATAATATGCAGTACAAAGAAACACCTCTGCACCCACGGCCACCCGCGCGCCGCCAGCCAGGTATACCAAAACAACAGCCAAGAGACCTCGACCACCGCATGCACCACCACCGCCCAAGTGTTCCGCGGATCAAGCCTGCTATTAAGCCACAGTAGCCTAGTGAACGGCACAACAAACGTAGTCGAGAGCACCAATGCCAGATCGCCCAGAAAAAGCTCCAGCGGCCGACTAAAGATCACACCACCGAGAGATGTCGAGAGAAAATGCCCGTTGGTTTCGAAGTTCGATACCAGTACCGAGACAAGGAAAGCGCCGGCGATGGTCCAGAAACAGGTGACGAAGCCGCGGATCTTGTCGCTGCCGTTCCACATCAGCTCGGTGTAATCGAGGATCGAGGTGCGGGGTCGGAAAAATTGCTCCTTATGCAAGATCGGTTGCGTTTTGCGCAGTGATCGCTGTAGTCTTTCGGTGAACACTGGGGTGGAGAGATCGCTTGGCTGGGGCTTTGAAGGCAAGGGTGCGTCGGTGAGAGGCACGGGAGTGCTGGCGCCCGTTGGCGGCTGCGTTGATGCGGCTGCCTGCGAGACAAACATGGGGGGCTATAAAACAAACTTCCAATAAATACGAAAAGGGGGAGAGTAAGAGGGACGGAAGAGAGAAAGGTGCTGAGAGAGCCAGAGAGGGTGATTACAAAACATCAGCCCAGGTGCACAGGGAACTCCGCCAAGCTCGTGCTGTCTCTTTCTTGCGGCTTTGGTCGGCTCCGCTTCCAGCCTTTTGCTGGGCGACTTTTGGTGGGTGATGACGAAGCTAGATTGCTGGGATATTAGTGAGCGGCCAGAGTCTGGGTTATTGCCTGAGATTCTGTTTTCATTCTATTTGTGGAGGGAATGATTGGCCAAAGCCCAATCGGTGGGAGAGGAACTCACGTGACTCTGTGCCTGATATCTATCAGCCTTTCAGGCAAACAACGTTCATCGTCTTCCAGGCAAAAGCACTTGTGTCTATCTTCATTCCCCTCTAAACTCTTCTTTTCTTCCATACGCGAGAGAAACCAATTTTTCCCCCCCTTCTTTTACTTTTTTTTCGAAATGGAAACCTCAGCCAGATACAACTACTACCTGCAGACCAACGCCCTGGACCCACTGAGCCCGCAAACCTCCGAGTGCCTGCGACAGACAGCCGAGCACACGACACAGGAACTCACGGTGTTTCTGTCGTTTGCGGAGGTGGACAAACTGGTGGGCGAGCATGGGTGGGTGATGATGCAGAGGAGGGTATCGGATGTGTATGCGATTACTGCGCGGCGGGCAGTTGCGGCGAATGTGATTGTGGATGTGGTGCTGGTGGATTTTTGCGCGTACTCGGCTGACGACATGGCCATTTATGCAAACACCACCACGTTGGCTGATACATCAGGTAAGAATAGCAGTTATTTTTGCAACGTACCCGCGTCCCTTTTTTGGGCGAGTTCCTGAAAAACTGTAATATAATTAGGAAACGACGACGACATTGAGTTGCCAGCCTGGTGGCCATCGGCCAATACTGTCAAATCAGCCCGTGGCGGAAACACCCTGACCCTCCGTAGCCGACAAGCATCAGCGAGCATTCCATGGCCATCATTCCCGCACGTAGCACTAGGCGGCACCTTCGACCACATCCACCTCGGCCACAAAATCCTACTAACGGCAGCAGCCCTGACAGCGACTCAAAAGTTAACTATCGGTGTGTCGGCGGAAGCGTTGTTGGCGAAAAAGAAGTTTAAGGATTACTTGGAACCGTATAGGGTGCGCGAAATGAACGTGCTGCTGTTTTTGCGTAAAATACGCAAAGACATTATTTTCGAGCTCGTGCCCATCTATGATATTTATGGACCGACGATTGTCGATGCGTCTATAGGCGCTTTGGTGGTGTCGCAGGAGACCGTGGTAGGGTGCGAGGTGCTGAATGAGCGGAGGGCGGAAAGGGGGATGCCGCCGATGCAGATTCTTGCTGTGGACTTGGTTTCAGCGGGAGGCACTGACAAGCTGAGCTCGACGGCTATTCGCGAAGCCCTTTTTGAGAAAGCAGGTTGAGATAAGGCAATACATTTGTGTGAAAGAAAAGGAGGGAACTGAACGCTTCACTGGAGGGGCAGCACAGACAGATACCCGCGCAGCTTCTCGCAGTCGTAGCGGGAGGGCCTGGGGATACTGAGTTTCCTCATAGTGTCGACAAACACCTGCTGCTGCTTGTCCGAGCACGTGGCAGCCAGAGTGCGAATAGAGCAGCGAACATTAGGGTCAACAGACTTGCGATAATCCAGCACCTCCACACACGACTTGAAGGCGACCGTAGCACTGCGCCATTCCAACAAAGTCTCGCGCTCTCTGGCCGTCCCAAACACATCCTGGATCACCTTCCGAGCACCCTCCCACCCCATCTCCTGATCAACCTCCACCTCGATATAATAAGCGACCAGTGGGGACGCATACTCAATCAAAAACTCTCTCCAGTCCACGTCCTCGGGCATGAACTGGTCGAGATACACAAGCGGCTCGCAGACGAACTCGAACGAGTCGAACTGGCCCCACCTGCGAGTATCACGCATACTGCGACACTGTTTGGCCAGCTTGTGTTTTTCGCTCGAGTCCGGCAGCATCTCAAGGTACTCAAAGATAGCTGCCTGCAGCGAGTCGTTGGTAGTAGTCAGTGAGCGCGCAAGCTTAGTGAACGCAGCGTTCTGTCGTGACACGTCATGGCCGGCAGTAGTCAAGGCGTTGAGGTTGAAGGGTTGTGCGGAGGTGGTGGTTACTGTGGTGGTGAGGATTTCGCGGTACGCCGAGGGCAGCAGGGTTTCGATGTTGCGGTCAAGGGTTTGCTTGACGGAAATGAGGTGGCGGAGGTAGCTGAGTGCCGCGTCGGGCTCGGTCGGTAGATCTTCGGTGCGCCATTTGCTGAATATTTCGGTTGCGTCGGTGATGGTGTTGGTGTCCGAGCGGTCGTCGCTCGAGGAGGGCGAGTGGTGGAGGCTGCGGCGGCGGGTGTGGAAGAGCTTGGAAAAATACTTTTTCGCCATGGGGTTTTGTGAATATTTCAAGTTGCGTAATGGGTTCGTAAACAGAGATGGGAAAGAAAGGAGGAGATGGCGAGTGTGTGTGCCTGGAAATCAACCAAGCGAAATGACGCTTTGGCAAACGGAAAAAGCAAAAAAAAATCACACAATGTCTTACATAGGCGGCTATGCATCGATCGCCGCAGCTCCTTGGATGTCATTTTTGTGCGCCAATCGTTTACTCGGGAACTCCACTCGGATGCACAGCCGGGCACATGCCTGCCCCCTATGTCACAGAACCCGGTGGTTGCCAAGTCCGGATCATGGATCACCACGCCATATCCATGGATTATCGGCTTTGGTATATCGACTACCCTCGATACTACGTACACTCGAATACTAACTAAAGTATATTTTATCGCTCCAACCAAGAACAGCAATATGTAGCGAAAAGAGCTCTCTGCTTTTCGTTTCATCTAGATTATGAGCTCATACAATTATATTTATAAAATATCACACTCAACACGTAGTGCCTCTCAAACAAAATACTAGCACCTCGAGTCGTGGCAATATCAGCATTATCTCTCTCTGACTGTTGGCCACAAATCTTAAGGAAAGTGTGGCTAATATATACGTTGTTTATGACATCGGGTAGCCACTTACCACCCTCCAGTAGCCGCTGGAATGTGCAATATTAGAAAGGGCAAAGGCTCGAAAGCCAAGAATGTGCCGCACCTCATGTACCTGTCATCTGAGTTCTCACTCTTTCCGATGCTGTGCTTTCAGCGGATACCAGGGGCTGGAGTAGAACTTCCAAGAAAATCAATAAGACATGTGTAAACTACATTCTCTTGACGATTCGCAACAAACACCTATAAGGAGATGACATGGGACCCACAAGGGGTAAAATCGAGCAATGGCACTATGAGATATGCAATGGCGGCAGTGAGCAGATTTGAACTTCTGGATAATACATATGAAACTGGCTTGCTGCCATATAGCAAACGTTACTTTTTGTTATAAACATTCGGATATTCAAGAGTACTTCTATGCAAACCTGGCGCACACTACATATTGCACCCGACGGTACAGACCGAGTGCTTGTCCAGTTCCGATCATAGACCACCACGCTATAGTTCATTTTGTAGCTCCACACATGTATCTTCAGTTCT
>JANBPW010000016.1:0-18135 GCA_027575855.1 Linderina macrospora | reverse complement strand
ACCTGTACGGCTGCCGCGAGTCGCTCATCGACGGTATCAAGCGCGCCACCGACGTCATGATCGCCGGTAAGGTCGCTGTTGTTGGCGGCTACGGTGATGTCGGCAAGGGCTGCGCTGCTGCTCTGCGCGGCATGGGTGCCCGTGTCCTGGTCACCGAGATCGACCCCATCAACGCCCTGCAGGCTGCCATGGAGGGCTACGAGGTCACCACCATGGAGGAGGCTACCCTTGAGGGCAACATCTTTGTCACCACCACCGGTAACCGCGACATCATCACCGGTGTCCACATGTCGAACATGAAGGAGGATGCCATCGTGTGCAACATTGGCCACTTTGACGTCGAGATCGACGTTGCCTGGCTCAAGGCTAACGCTACCTCGGTTGACAACATCAAGGCTGGCGTCGACCGCTTCCTGATGCCCAACGGCCGCCACCTGATCCTGCTCGCTGAGGGCCGTCTGGTCAACCTGGCCTGCGCCACTGGCCACCCCAGCTTCGTCATGTCCAACTCGTTCTCGAACCAGGTCCTGGCCCAGATCGCTCTGTGGACCGACAACGCCAGCTACCCGCTCGGCGTCCACGTCCTGCCCAAGCTCCTCGACGAGGAGGTCGCCCGCGCTCACCTCGGCCAGATCGGCGTCAAGCTCACCACCCTGACTCCTCCCCAGGCCGAGTACCTCGGCATCAGCGCCGTCGGTCCCTACAAGCGCGACGAGTACCGCTACTAAGCACTCCAGTTTCTTCTGCATCCCTTGTTCATTGGAAAGAATTTTTTTCACTCAAAATGTCTGTCGTCTGCTCTATGTTTCTCATCTTCCCTGCCGCACACGCTTTCCATTCTGTCATGCTAGCACTGCCATTTTTGCTGCCTATGACGCAGGAGAGATAAAACAGGCTTTGCTCAGGCTATTGCTGCCGCTATAGAAAAATATTGTTATTTGAAGTGCTAGCCCGGCTAGATGGCTCGCTTGGCCAGCCCACGCAAGTTGCCAAGGAAGATGTGCGTCAGCTCAACAAACATGTTTGGCTTGTGCTCGGCACACTTTGCGCGCTCAGCCATCATCAGCTCTGGTCTGGAGATCTCGACCTCGAGCTCGTGAGTGACCGTAGTAGGCGTGGTCTTGGGTGGTCCGACCGCGTAGGGATTGACCGGACCCTTCTCGTGCTCAGGGGTAGTCACCTGGGTCAGATCAAAGCTCCAGATATCCTGCGTGTAAGACAGCCGGTCCTTGTGCCGCTCCGCCTGCACCTTCATGTCCTCGGTGTTTGGCCGGCTCAGCGGCTGCTCCTCGTTGATTGAAATACGGATGTCCAGCTTGGTCCGCGGCGAGTAGATGTCGATACTTGCAATGCGGTTCTTGGTGATGACGCCCATGATCTGACCTGTCTCTTTGTTCGTTGTCACCCGCACCCGCGTGCCATCCACCCGGTAAAAGTGATCCACCTCCTTCGTGTGCTTGTAGGCTACCCGCGTTCCGCGGAATTCTGGGCGCCGCGTCTCGTCCACTCGCTGGTTCAGCAGCTTGTTGAAGTGCGCGTGTTGCTGCAGCTTCATGTCTGATTCGAACCGGATGTTCTTGTCGTCTTTTATGATTGTCTCTGTCATGACTGGCAGGTTTAAGCGCGTCCCTGTCTTCTTGTCCACCAGAAGACCCAGCTTGCCTTCAATCTCGATGTTTGTGCGCCCGCCGATATTGGTGAAAATAAAGTCCGACACCGCACGCAAAATGTCCTCAGTTGGTCGCACACCAAATATGTTTTGCTCAAAACGCGTAGGCGGCGGGCTGAACGGTCTGGCTTCATTCTGCAGTTGCTGTTGCTGCTGATGGTGCGGCTGTTGATGGGGCTCCTGCTGCTGTTGGTGCGGCTGGTAATTCTGCTGCTGTTGCGATGTACCGGCAACAGCATTCGTGCTGCTGACGCTGTTAGTCCTGCTGACGCTGTTGTTATAGCTGCTATAGTTGTTGGTGTTGCTACCGCCCGCGTTAGCGTTTGAAGTGGCAGGGTATTGCGCCTGGGGATAAACTGGCGCGCTGCCGGGACCATACGAGTGAAACGTCGGTGACGGCAGCATTGAATTGCTCATTGGTTCCGGGTTCATAAGCACGCTGAGTGACGCTGCCGATATACGCCGTGTGTAGACGGGCGACTCACTTCGCTGTCTTTTCCGCGTGTTTTCGTCGGCCATAGGTTCCAAGCGGTAGCTTGTGCAGAGGGTTTGTCTTTGGTTGTCGCGTAGCAGGCAATGTGCGCTATAGGTAGGGGGAAACTAAGTAATGCGAGAGAATTCGAATGTGGAAAAGGAATATTGAACAAGCCGTTGAAAGGGGCGACCGGTGTCTGCTTTAATGGCTTGGGTGTGAGGAACAGTTGCTTTGCTCTTTTGCACAAAGGGCGCAATTCGATTGGCTTCACGTGGTCTGCCAACACCAAAAAAGAATTGCAGACCGCACGGCACATGGCCAAACACCGGTCATGGCTAACAACGCGTCTAATTGCAACGCTGCGTCTGAATCCACACATGGATGCGCCACAGGTGCCACGTATTCCGTGCCGGTCCACGTATATACGCTGGTTTTACATGTGTCTGTTGGCGCTACCCAACTGACGCCTAGTCGGAATTGACGGCGCCTTGCCTATGCACAAACGACTCAAGACCACCGACATTTTCCAGTCCGACTCAACTGGACTTAGATTGAACATAGACGTGTTGCCGACACAGCAGTACCGTAATAAATACTCCAGAACGATATTATCCGGCTGCCGCAGCAAAAAGCGCATTGCTGAGCCCTGTACCAGTCATGTTCATGCGCGGAGTCAGGCAACAAACAACATGGCTATTCTAGCCCAGCAGCGGCTTCGCGGTTTCACACACCACCATGCATAGCAGGTTTATCCGGTCGTGTGAATTACTGTTTCGCTTGTTATCAATACTTGCACAGCTAGCACATTCTCGATTCATTGCAGTCCCGCAATGTTGTGTCTCGTATATTTGACATGTTATTAGTGGCAAAATATTCCTACACATTTGCCCATGCTGACTATCTTTGCACCCAAGCGTGTCCGCACGTACGCTTGGCACCAGTATTTCCGCCTGTGACCACTGCCCTCTGACTATGTTGGTGTCATATGATTATTTGATTACATACACTGCCATTACGCTAAGGGAAATGGGGCGACTGCAGTGCTGACTGGAACACTGCGCTTGATATCCGTATGTCCATATCCAATTGGGATGGCGCGATTGGCACCTCTTTCCACTGCAGTCACCGGCCAGTCCCTGCCAGGACCGTCCTCGGCACTGTTCGCGATATGTCCACGACTACCGAAAGTAACTGGCCAGTCTCTGTCAATGTCTGGCGTAGGGGTAATATCACCAATGATATCGGCAACAGCCACTGGCCAATCCCTGTGTGGGTCATGGACTGAGGTGAGCGGGCCATAGAAATTGTGCACCGCGACGGGCCAGTCTCTGCTGGGAGTAGGCGGTGGCTTTGCATATATAGCGTACAAGGTGTTCTCTGAAACAGGCCAGTCCTTGCTGCGAGTAGGTGGAGGCTTTGGGAACGGGTTGTGGAATGCGTTCTCTGGGACGGACCAGCCACTTCTGCGAGTAGGTGGAGGCTTTGGGTACTGGCCATAGAAATCATGTACTGCGACTGGCCAGTCCCTGCTGGGGTTGGGCGGATCTTCTTCATGTAGGCCGTAGAAATTGTGCACAGCAACCGGCCAGTCCCTATTCGGGTCATCTGTTGCACGTGGAGCTACTGGCACATTATCGGCACCACCAGGCATTGCCAGTGCCGTTGTAGCTGCAGTGAGGAAAAATACAATTTGCTGTCTCATATCCAAGAATAAATAAAGGAAAGGAAAAAGGTAGATGACAATAGTGGCCTATTTTTTCATCCATCAAAACAGGTGTCTGCCACCTGTCGTCAAAAAGTGTGCGATATATATGTTGCGGCACATGTAAATGGCCATTTGGCACTTTTTCTTCACTGCCATCCATCTGTGCATTCAGCAATGCACATTCGCCAGAATAGATTATACATTGACGAATAGGTATTCGTTATCCGCAGCTTGTTTCTGCCAGTATATGTCCAATCCCTTACATTTGCATTGCACGCAATCGAGCTGTCGGATGGCTTGTATTTGCTAGTCAAGCCCATTGGTGATTTATCGTCAATTGGTAAAGATGGGTGCCGGAGTTTGGACAGGGCGTGGAGGAGGAGGATGGCCATACGGAAGAAAATGGAAGGCATTCGGGAAAGACAGTGTATTCTAGGGTAGTCTATGGCAAGCAAAGAGGCGCGAATGCCCGATTTACCACTGCCCTACCGCCTTGCCAAGTGCCTGTTGCGCCGAGCCCTGCGTGGTGCCTAGAGTGCTGCTGGCGCTGTGGTTTGGAGTGCAGATAACATGGCTGTTTGTACGAGCAATGGTAGCGGGCTGGGTAGAGGTAGTTTTCAAAGTAAGGAAACAAGCTGGGTAGCTCGGAACGGTATGGCTCAACTAGTGTCATGGCTGCTTTGCTTCGGAGTAATCAGAAATTGCCAAATGCAGAAATCGCTGGGTTGCAGAAAAACACATTGTCTATCTGCTTGCTCTGCATATGTCGCTCCTCTGGGTATATTTAAAGGCAAGGGAACCAGTGCTGTACACACTACTGGCCAAGGCGACTTTTTTGTGCGGTTCATTTCCAAGAGAGGAATGTTCTGTCTCTACCTCGCTCCGAGCGCATAGAAACACATATTTCTTGTGCCCACATTTTACTGTTCACCCCCACCACCCAAACCTCTCGGGTTCGGCAAATTACTGAAATTGCCCTTTTCGGCACAGACAAGGACGCTTGTCAATTCTCTTTTTGCCATTACTTATTCCTCGGAAGTTGATTACCCATTCGCCACTCAAGCCATGCAATTAGACCTAGTGCCTAGTCGGCACACGGGCTGTAGAGGGAATGGCATGGTGGGACAGTTATGTGTATATGCTAGACAACGAATATACTGTCTAGAACGACGAATGAGCATGTCCCGACGACATGTTGGTCGCATCCTCTGGCCACCGCATCCCCCATCCCCATTCCTGCATATGCACTTGCTTGTCCCGAATGGCAGATATGTCGACAACTGCGCTGGCACACACTTTTTGGTTGATGCTGCGCCCGCACTTGGAGGGGGAGAGGGGAGGCTTTTTGCGGGCGCGAATTCTGGCCACCTGGCGAAATAGCAACAGGTTGTATGCAGAGAATAATCGCTTCCCGCCTTTGTGTCTTGTGACCATCGCTTGGCACCACTTGCCGTTTCTCTGCGTCCGAATTTTTTTCGTCGGTGGATGTGTCCACGCTCCGGAAAAGGGG
This sequence comes from Linderina macrospora, assembly GCA_027575855.1. Taxonomy (NCBI): domain Eukaryota; kingdom Fungi; phylum Kickxellomycota; class Kickxellomycetes; order Kickxellales; family Kickxellaceae; genus Linderina; species Linderina macrospora. The sequence continues at coordinate 12,776 of JANBPW010000016.1, read as the reverse complement.
AGGAGCAGGTGTCCATGTGGGCAGCATGGTGATCCATCCTGGGATTGCCAGCTCATGACCCAAGCCACCCTGTGCAGCAGAGAGAACCTTGCTCGCATCCATTTAATTTAGAGTTGTCACTGGCTGACGGCCGCCGAGGTTCTATTTTTAACGGCGGCACAGCACGGTCCTCATGCAAATACCCGAGTATACTCGGAAATCTTCCATGTGAGAGCGCACTGCGGAGGGCAGAGAGACACAGACAGATGAAAACAAGGATAAGGGGGCGGGGAGGAGCAGGAAACGTCATGCATAAAGGCTGGTCAGCAGTTCAAGGTACTGAGAGTTTCGAGTTATTGCATTTGGCTCCATGCAGAAGTTGGCGGTGCCATTTCCCACATTGCGTCCAGAACCCGGGCAAAAAAGAGCGCGGAATGGCCACTTGCTCCTTTTCAGCAAGAGACGAAAGGAGAAATTGGCGCGAGCGGCGGAAACACGCTCTGACCAGGTGCACAGATCCCACATATAAATTGCGATGAGCGTGGACAGTGTCCTGGCAGAGACATTCACCACACACAGTCATCCTCTTTCTTCTTTTCCTTTCTTCCTTTTTCAACAACACTTGTACTTTATTCAGCCATGGGTGCGAACAGAGATTATCCAACAGTTGACTCCCGCGGCGGAGTCACTCCAGCCGAGGCTCGCGACCTGGGATACGGCTAAAAAACCAAGCATACGGAGCGGCATTGACCGTCATTGTAATATCTAGCAACAGTTCGCTATAAGTGAACGTTTTTATGTGCGAAAGACTTGTCCAATGTATCAATATAATCTCTTGCTCTCCTCCAACTACTCCCCTCCCCGCCACCTGGGTGTCCCAAGCGATCCTGGCAGATATTCCTTTTTTATGGTGCCGTTTGCAAAGCACGCAATGTATCCGGCATAGGTCTTCTGTAACATTAGCAAAATAAAGCACACGTTTGAGGCTATTTATTTTTATATTCACATTTATTACTACGAGGCCATTAGAGCCACTGGTTATTTGGGAAATTGAAGGGCACAATACCGAGCCGCACCTTGAGCACGCTGCAGGGTCATGGTTAGCGTAGCCTTAGATGCTATCCTCGCCATCACCCACACGCGGGTCAGGAATCGGCAGATCCCGGTAAACGATATTCGGGCGAGCAGCGTGCGCGATCATGGTGCTGTAGTAATGTAAAAGGTAAAAAAAGAAGTGGGGGCAATAAAGTAGAGCAGGCGGAAACGCTGTGCAGACATCCCCTCGGAGGGGCATTGGGCAGGCTTTATATACCACCACAGACAACCGCCGTGATTTTCCTTGGTTGAATACGAAAGTTGGCCGCAATTGGGCAAAGCTTGCCGGTTTCAAGGAAGATTGCACGGCCGGTAATGATGGAAATAAACCATGAATGCCCAGGCTGTGCATCGAGCACTAGAGAAGAATTGGTCGAATCGCAGCACATCTTCAGAACAAGGATTCGCAGATAAACCAAGCCAATCGCTTATCCTAGCTGCACATTGTTGAAGAAACAACCCGCTGCCTACCTCCACCGAGCACAGCTGGCATTGTCGAATCGGCGGAGGACGGGGAGGACAAAAGCAGGAGCTCCAATATACGCCTGCATCACATTGGCGATAAGCGTCGGTATATTAAAGGAATGTACTTGACCCCCCAAAAAGGGCGGAGCCAGGTGCTACATTGAGAGCTTTTTTCGAATAGAAGACAGGTCGGTATGAAAACAGGGACAGCTAGATATTAGACCATGCACATCGAGCTGTCCATCCTCGGACGATCGGTCGCGCTCGGATCCCAGTCAGGAAGCCCATCGTGTAGCGGAGTTCTTGTTATTGCTTTCACAGTTCCAAATACAGGAATACCAGGCCGTGGATTTATTACCAATGGGCACTGGCGCAATAGCGCCGAGGCAAATTGTTTTTGCCAAAAGGGCTACAGGCGCTACAGGCACTGTTCCGCTATGTCAATGGCAGGGCCCTGGTCCCACCGGATCTGGTGGTTATACAGTTCGCTTGACTCGATCTTCTGACTCACATCCTCAACTGGGCCGTCGGCACAGCAAAGCTTGCCATAGATCTGATCAATGGCTGCTTTGCTCGACAGCAGACGTGCATCTGGATCTCGCAGCACACCATAGAGATCAGCAGCGTCATTACCAGAATTTGAAACTCCGTTGGGGTTCGCGACTCGCGGCATGTTCTGAGGAGAAAGATGCACCACTGCACCCGTGGGCGCCATGGAGTTGGCTGGCACATATTTGCTGTGCTTCGTCATGGCACGCGATTCGGTTGGCACCTTGCTTGACACGCTCATGGGGATGGCGAGGCGTGGATCCGCAGGAGGCTCATGTGCACGTGCTTGGGGGTTGATGAATGGCATTGCTGGGATACCCAGCTGCTGGATCCGTAGTGCTTGCCATATCGACTCGTGCTCCCAGCATGCCTCCATACTGACGAGGAACGGGATGTCGGCGATGGTGGGGGCACTGGTTTGGCAAGGATTCTGGGTACCATCAGGGCTTTCGTTGGTTTCTGGCGATGGGTTGACCATCGGCGGGAGCCGAATGGATTGGGGATTTTGCAAAGATGGTTGGATCGGTGGAGCCAGGCTGCAGCAGGGTATCTTTGACAGCGGCGAGCCTTCAGCAGGCAGCTCTTCCCCAGCTCGCTTAGTAGCCGCAGTTTGTGAATGTTCAGATTGTGTGGGCTCTGGTTGCGTGGGATTGGCTGATAGCTGGGTATGGCGCTTCCGCTGAGAGTCAAGAAAGAGCCCAAGCTTGGCGTGGATCTCGGGACACTTCATGGCACACATGGGCTGATCAATCACAGTCAGTCCGGAATTGTCCAGGAGCTTAAACTTTGTGATGTAGAACCAAAACTGCGGTTTCTTTGACTTTGTGACGATGGCCGGGGCTAACGAGTAGTTCTGCTTTGGGCTTGCGGGGTTGTATACTTTGAGCGAGTACTTTTGGACCTGGATGATCGCGTTGCGGAAGCGGTGGATATCAGCGGATTCAACGCCCTGCTCCTTCTCGAACCTGGTCAGAGCCTTCTTGGCCAGTGCGCAGCAGATAAAGTGAACCTTGTCAGAGACCTCGCAGCCAATTCCGTAGCACGAATCGTCAGGCTCACTCTCAAAATTGACTATTTGGAAGCGGCGACCACCAGGCTTCTGCTCGCCGTAGCGATCTGTCCAGCGCTCTAGAACGGTGTCGCGTATCCAGGGCTTCAATGAATTTGCCATGCTGGAGAAAGACTAAAAGCGTAGAATGAGAGCAACAGGAATAATAACAACTGGCGAACAAGAGGGTTAAGCGAGGGCAGATCGGTTCACTCATAGCCATGGAAGAGGCGGTTCCTCGAGTCATGAGGCGGATGAGGGAGAGCCGGCAGGAAGAGCGCTGATGATTAAAGCAGGGTGAGGCAAATTGGCTGCGCCGCTGCTTATCTCCGCTTGCCTTCTATTCCGTTCTTTCATTTTGTATTATCAAGCCGGCTCCCGCACAAAAACCAGCGAGCATGACAGCACTTGGACGAGTAGCAGCAGCAGCAGTGGCAGCACGCAGCAGACTGGGCAGTACACTGCCACGCCTAGCGGCAGCACAGCTAGCACTAAACAGATACAGCCAAAGCGCCCGTCATCTGAGCACAGCACGCATAGGCGGCAGCGACGGGCTGCTGCGAGTCGAGCGGGCGACAGATTTCGAGACTGTCCTGGACAAGACCGACCGGTTTGCGCAGATCGGCGGGCGCGCAGTGATCGAGGTGGCCGGGACCGACGCATCAGAGTTCCTTCAGGGGCTCCAGTGCAACCACATGCCGACGATCGACCAGGGCGGACCGGGTATGCTGACAGCGTTCCTGGCACCACAGGGCCGAGTGATCGCTGACGCGTTCATATATCCACGCAACGTCGGCGTAAACTTCCCTCACCCAGTGTTCCTGGTAGAGGTGGATGCGCAGGTCAAAGCGCGACTGCTAAAGATCATGCAGTTCTACAAGCTACGCGCCAAGGTTGCGATTCGCGACGCAACCGACGAGTATACGGCATGGAGCGTGTGGGGACCAGGAAGCGCAGCGCTGGTGGGCGGCGAGGAGCCGCTGGGGCATGTGCCGCGCGGCGGGATGGTGTTCAAGAGTGAGATGGCACCGGGTGATGTGTGGATGGCGGATACAAGGGCGCCGGGTATGGGATTGCGGCTGCTGTTGCCTGCTGGTGAGCGTCCGGCGCTGCCGGCTACGTTCGGCGAGGAGCTCGGCGACGTGTATACGCTGCGGCGTATCCTGAAGGGTGTGGCCGAAGGTGCGGCGGACTTTGTTACTGACGTGGCCGTGCCGCTGGAGAGCAACATGGACTATATGCACGGCGTGCACTTTAGCAAGGGCTGCTATGTCGGCCAGGAGCTGACCATCCGCACTCACCACCGTGGTGTCGTGCGCAAGCGTATTGTACCGGCTATCTTGAGCTCGCCCGACACTAGCCCGGTCGCTGGTACCAATCCACTGGCTGTGGACTTTAGCTTTGCTGCGCAGCCGGCTGCGCTGGCCGACGTCACTCGCCCAAATACTGGCCCGGCTAAACCACGCAGCCGCAACGTGGCGCCGGGCAGGCTTGGCTCGTGCCTGCACAACGCCGCTCTTGCGCTGATGCGCTTGGAGCTCGTTGACGCATACGTGCAGGGCGAGGGATCGGTGCCGCCCTTTGAGACTGTCGATGTCAATGGTGCCAGACTGCTTGTCTCGCCCTGGTCTCCCAGCTGGTGGCCTGCTGCCACGCATCCGCCTGCATAATAATTCAAGACCGTGCAAAGGGTGTGTCGTGCCACTCGCTGTTTTCTTTATGCTTTCCCCCAATAATCTTCCTTTCTCCTCTAGAATCAATTGCTCTCCCCTTTCCCTTGATGCTTTTTTTTATACGAGAGGACGTCTCGCCAGAAATGTATTTTTCTCCCTGAGTCCCTCTCTCCTCCTCGCACTTTTTTTTGACACTATTCCTTTTTTCTTTTTTCTTTTTTGCCAGCAACCGCTTCCCGCGAAATCTTACGCATAGCCATGTCGAAGGTGCGTGCCAAAAACATTTGAATGCGCCCCTGTGCCGGATACACTCAGATACTAAAAATTGACTGCATACCGCGGGAAAATATTGTAGACATCCAGGAGCAAAGGCGCAACGGCGTCGAACGAGGGCAGCGAAGGTAAGAAAACGCTATGCGAACACCGCGCTACAAGGAGGGAAAGAATAAAGGAAAACGGTGATTTCTGTCCTGCTAGAAACCCCCCCCATCAATCCTAAATCCCGTCTGTTCTTTATTGTAGAGAAGCACCACAAGTACAGATGCCGTGATTTGAAGCGGCAGCTCGAGGAACTCGAAGAGGTTGGTTTTCCGTTGCTGATTATGAAGCCGCCCGAACAATTGTGTGTTTGGAGAGGAGGATCGCCTTTATTAACGCCCTTTTGCCCTCATCGCCTGATCCCCATGATTTTTTTGACCTTTAGTACAACGAGGTGCTTGCTGTCAAGCTGTACCGTTCACAGAAGCGCCTGCGCCGGATGAAGATCGAGCGAAAGTATGTATTGCCCGCCCTGCTGGCTTCCTCCGTTCTTTTGGGGCTGCTGTGTCAGATGTACTTAGAAACCTTATTTCTCTGCTTTCTGTACTATTCTGTAGCTTGCTGCTCGAGCGCCTTGATCGCACCCGCCGCTTCAGCGACTCAGCCTCGGACTCGGACGTGCCCCTGAAGGACTCGTTCCCGCGTGCCCAGATCTCAGACAATGATGCTCCCGACCCGCAACCGCGCACTGCCGCCGCTGGACGGTCGCGTCGTCGCCAGAATCCCGCCAGCAGCGTCGCCACACCGCAGCAGCAGACGCCATCGCACTCGTCGTCCGTTGATCCCTCGGCCGCCGCCACCACCACCACCACTCGCAAGTCGACCACAAATAAGGACCCGAATGCCCCGAAACGCCCCGCCAACGCCTTTGTTCTGTTCTGCCAGGCCGAGCGACCGGGTGTCAAGAACGCGAGCGCTGAGATGAGCTCAGGCGAGCTGACTCGTCTGATGAGCCACCGCTGGAAGCACATGACCGAGGACGAGCGGAAGCCCTATTTCGAAATCTACGATCGCGAGAAGCTGCGGTACGAAAAGGAAATGTCCTCGTATATTGGTGGCTCTGTCATCCTCCCTGTATCGTCTGCTGCTTCTGCTACATCCACCACTGTGCCGTCAGCTGGACTTGTGGATGCTGCTGACCAGACGTCTACTCACGACGACATTGAGCCCGATTTGGAGACTGCGCCTACAGATGTCAACGCGTCCACAGCTGCCCCGTCGGTCGATGGCACAGACTTGCCTGCACAGAGCGTGCCCGAGGAGCCACTCTCGGTTGCTGTCAATGGCGATCAGACTCACAGCAGCAACGGAAAGGATCCTGAGGCACATCAGCAAAACACCCTGTCGCCGCCACAACAACCGCAGCCCGTGGCTAATGGCTCGCCAGCTGCCAATGATATTGCTGCTAATGATATTGCTGCCAACGATGTTGCTGTCAATGGGAATGGCACTGTCGCTGTGGTGGCAACCGAGGCAACCGAGGCAACCGAAACAGCCGAAGGCAGCGCGAGCAGTAGCGTTATTCAGGAGGTTCCGGCTCAGCTGTCTACGTTAGACACGGGGAATGAGCTGCCTCCATCTGATACTGCATCTGCTACTGCCATCGATGCAGCTCCAAAATATCCGCCCGACAACCAAAACCAGCACCCGTCAACACATGTAAGCAATGTCAACAAAATACTGACCGACAATAGCTCGCCACCACCGCCGCAGTCACCACCGTCACAGCCACAACCACAACCACCAGCAGAGCTACCGCCATCCCAGCAAAACGGCGTTGAAGGACAGTGAACACCACATCTTATTTAAAGTCTTTATAGTCGAACTCTGCACATTACCACGCTTGCTTCTCATTTTGACCGCCATGAAAATGAACAGTAGCTATTCTACCACCACCATATCTGTGCATGTCATGTGCGCTTCTTCTTGCAAATGTGACCCACGGGGTCGGATCTCACGTCGCGAAGCGTGTCAGCCGAAAAGCTGCTGATCGCCTTGCGCTCCACCTCCACGTTGGTGCGCATCTGGTTCTCGAGCGATGGTCGTTTGGTCGTGTCCTTCTCGTCCATGATCTTGTTGGCCATATCCATCCACTCGCCGCGTCTGGTCATGCCGTTATCGAAATGCGACTCAAATTTGCTCTTGATGCCCTGGAAATGCAGCGTATCCCCGCCAGTAATATCCTTCTTCTCCCGCGTCTCCAGGTCCCCAAACATCTTGGCAATGTCCTTTTTAACAGTGTCCAACGTCGTCTTCTTCTTGTCCATATACGACTTGACTGCGTCAAACTTGTCCCTGTCGTTGTCCTGCAGCGACGAGCCCGGGAACTTTGACATGAACATCTGCATCTTGAGTCCGTTGACTTTGGATCCAACGACCTGCAGGTTCTTTGGTCCGTTAATGTACTTTCGCACACGGCTGTTGAACTCAGGGTCGATTTTCTCGATCCGCTTGCACATTTTGTCGCGCTTGGTTTTGTCTCGGACGCCGGTGAACCGCATAAAGTCGTTGAGTTCGTAGATGTGGTCGCAGTTGGGTTTGGTGTCTAGTTTCTCGAACCCATCGAGCCCAAGCACTGGTTTGGATTGCAGGAACCCGGTTTGCACCACTCGTCCGTCGGAGCATGTGAGCGGTCTGTTTGTCTTGCGCGTTTGGGTCTTGGACGGCACCTGGCAGAAACACTAGGTAAGATCGATTAGTCGAGTGCATTTGGCACGATTCGCCTGCAGCTTTGCAATGAAAGGGGTGTGTGTACTTACATAGCGGTAGTCGTCCTTGTCCTCGTATCCGCGCAGCTCATGCGTGCTGGTCATGTCAAAGATGCACCAGTCCTTGTCTCTGGTTGGCGAGCCTTTCCTGCTTACCGCCTGCGGATGCTGTTTGCCATTGGCGTATTCAAAGTCTGCAATTCCCAAGGTCGAGTCTGTTGCCAGCCGCCCAGAATGTGCCGCTGTGCCAACGAGGTCTGGTATCTCAAACTGGATAATCTCACCTACAGCACAACATCGTCAGATGTTTTAGTCCAAGATCGACACTTACAAATACCCTGCTCAGTACATACTCGCTGCATCGCATCCGTGTTTCTTGATCAGCGCCTTCGCCTTCTCCACCTTTGGCGCCAGCCTCCTGAACAGCGCCTTGACGGGTTTCGGGAACGACTCCCAGGCACGCCTAAACACCAGCTTCGATGCCTGTGCGCCCTCGTCGACCAGCCGAATGGCGTTTCTGATTCCGGGAAGTTCCGCCAGCGTATCCATAGCCCTGGCCATCTGCGTCTCAATGGTGGCGACCGCCCGTGCTGCCCCAATAGCCTCGATCCCCATGGTAATTGCCTCGCCGACTAGACCAATGGCAACGTCGATTACTCCGCCGAGCACGGCGCCGACGACTAGCTCAATGAAGAACAGTGCTATGAACTTGGACTCCTTTTTCTTTTCTTCTACCCACTCTCGGTACTGGTAGAACTGGTCCAGCGTGTCGTTTCCGGACTGTGTTCTGGCGATGGTCTGCACAACTCCCTGGTACAGTGTGTTTATGTCTGTGGTTTGCAGTTCGTGCCTGAATTGCATGTCCTCCAGTGATGCCGTCGCACTATTGATGAACGCCGTCAGGAGCTCACCGGTCTTTGGTGGATAGTTGTCCATGAGACCAGGAATCTTGTTGACCGCCGAGAGACAGCCAAATACATCGCGCTCATTTCCAACCACTGCCAGGTCGGTGATTGGAGAGGTTCCGTTTGGAGTGACACGCATTATTGGCGGGGGACAGTAGAATCCTCGGTCGTCCACAAATTTGGTCCCCATGACAAGCATATCATGCGAAAGACCGAGGGTTTCGTTGATGTACTTGTCAAACGCCTGGACCGAATCGGAATCGTCCTTCAACATGAACTCTGCCTCGTCCCACCAATCCGCTTTCTTGGGGCATTTCTTGGACTTGTGCTTGTACATGCTAAATACAAAAAGCTTTGTCAGAATATGCGAGGTGTGCTGGCAATGTATCCAGTGTTGTGAACTTACTCTTTGCATGTGAACCATTCACCGTGCTCGTAGCATACGTCGGCAAGCTACATGTGACATCATGTTAGTGCTCTGTTTTGAACGATGGAAGTAAAGTGCTTGACCAGCTGCAACATACCTTCTGGTCAACTTGCTCGCGCATGTATTTCTGGTACTTCTTTTGCCATTTCCCAGTCATATCCTGGTCCTTCAGGTCCTTTTTTGCCGCGTCAATTAGCTGCTGCATCATGCGCGATCCAGCCAGCAAATACAACTGGTATATGCGCTCTGGCGCCAATCCGCCAACCCTACCAATGTCACTATTCACCTCGTCAAACACAGTATCCCAGAAATCATCGCGCATATACTTTTTGTCGCGCAATGTCATCTTGTCCTTGATTCGGTTCAAAAAGTCATCGTCACTGATATCCCCGACATCCTGGATTTCGAAAAAGTCGAAAAACACATCCTCGTCATCCTCGTCCTCTTCGCCAAATGTGTCAGTGCCGTCTGAACCATCCAATGGCCGGTAGGGGAGTCCTGAGATGGCAGTGATCAGCGAACCATAGCGATCGTCAAGATCTAGTGCCCAAATGCTGACTCCGCCGAGACACATGTCTTTGGCTTCTTTGAGTTTTGCCTTTAGCGACATCTCATTGTCGTATGAGACATAGTCGTTGTAGCCGTAGAGCATGATGTTTACCAACGCCTTGTCATCATACTGTACGTGGTAGGACTGCCTGTTATCCACCATATCTTTGATTTCTCCGTACGAAATGTAGCCGCTGGTCTCTGTGCATTCGCCTGGCGTGCCTCCTGTGGAGAACATGCACCCAGGGTTATTGCATGCTGGATCCACCATTGCAAATGACCTATATAACAGAGAGCATAGTGAGTGCATAATGCCGCTTTACTTGGTTCCAATCGCATGATTAATTCCCGCTCTACTTACCGTCCGTAGAAGCCAATCCCCATCATGATCTTGTTTGACGGCACACCAGCTCGCTCAATGATCTTGAGCGCATCCTTGATCTCTGTCATATTCGTGTGCGGATTCAAGTAAGCACCGAGCGACTTGATATTCTTATCCCACACACCATGCAGGTCATACGTCATAAACACGATGTAGTCGAGGTGTTCTGCCATCTCATCGATTCTAAAACCGCGCAGATACCAGGGGCTGGCTGGTGCAGCGATCGACAGCGAGGCTTTCCCGATTTTCCCTCGCAGCTCTTTTATCCAGGTAAGGTAGTTGTCGTAGTCGGGTTTGCGGCCGCCGTGCTCGTCTGATGTCGGGTATTCGAAGTCAATATCGAGACCGTCGGCAAGACCTTGCTCGATCCATTTGGAGATTGCGTCGTTGAACTTGTTGCGGCGATCGGGTTTAGCTATCAGGTCGGAGAAACGGTGCTCTGTGGGTCCTGGGTCATTGAACGCCCACCCACCGACTAGAAAAAGAAAGAGCGTTAGCTTTTAAGATTGCTACTCTGAAATAGGAAACTACATGCTTCCGATTGGTCAACTTACACGACAGGATGATCTTGAGATTCGGGTTTATCTGTTTCATATGTTGCATCTCCTGGAGCTGCGTCACCTGGTCATCATCGAGTGTCGGCAGAAATTCACTGCTGATATTACCAAACGAATAATGAATATGCGTGAGCTGGCGCGGATCAATCTTGTCAAACTTGTACTTGTGGCAAGTACGGTTGACCGCCCAGGATTCATAGTAGCCGATTCGCTTAGAAAGGGTGTCTGAACACACCTTTTTATCCTTTGGCCAGTCCATGTCACAGTTACTCTGGCACCCAGTACCAATAGCTCCTGTCGGTTTCTTGCAAAACACCTCGTCGAATCCACAATACCCGTACTCTGAGCAGCAAAGCTTTAGTGGACAGGTTTTGTTTCCTTTTGATGTCAATCCACACTCAGCCTTTGGATCGATTTTGGGCAGCGGCGGCCTGCCTGATGAGAGGCAGATACCCATTCCAAGTTGGAGTCCGTTGCAGCCGCTCCATTTCCATGTACGGTTGTTAAACCCTTCGATATCATCAGATGTCAGGTCATAGGGTTTGCCGATCGAATAGCATGTGTCGCCTGACGTTACATTATGAGCATAGCAGGAACCGTCTTTGTTTGTGCGGGGTTTTCTTGAGGGAAGCATTCCAGGACTAATGCAGAGTCGCTGGTCGACTAGAAGCATATTGCAGTCTAAGCCAATATTGAACATCTTGAGCCAGAAGAGCGGGATCTTTGACTCCTTGGATATCTTGGTACAGTCATCGCCAGACATCACCGTATAAACCTTGCACTCGCCTGACTTATCTGTTACAACAGAGTCACTGGCAACGGTGATAGCGAGAGCAAATGAGATACACAATAATATAAAATACATTATAGAAATATTTCTAGAGTTGGTTGTTGTGAAAATGATGAGGGGTAGGATAGCCGAATGGTTTTCTTAATTGCCTTTTCAACTCCTTAAAAATATACAGGAGGTTTGCTCTTCAGACTAGATATCTCCATCGCACATCTTTGTGGCTGATTGTACTGCACTGTTGTGTAGCCACCACGGCATAGTAACGCATGCTACATCAGCAAAGACATGTCCGCATTTAAATAATGGCGCACTTGCAAGGGAGGATGCGGATCATGATGATAACAGAGGTAGGAATTCCGCGTTCAAGGCGATGTAACTGAACACTTGCGGATAATAGTCAGGTACTGGTAGTAGGTGGTTTCTACCATTTTTGACCAGGGCAAAAACCCATTGTGCACATTTTGCCGCATGTTATCCACCATGCTCTTGATATCCATATTCTAGATCACCTTTCCAGCCAATTCTTTAATCTAATAGAGTATATATATATATAAGGGATATAATGTAGAACCTTGCCTTGCGGTAGTGATGTGACTAGCATTACTATTTTATATTGTGCTCATCAACCAAATGATTATATTCTGATTACGTGCCGCTATTACTTGTGGATATATCTGTGTTTCAACCAGTTCCACAAAACATACCCTGCTCTCTTGACATGGCCACAGGGTCACCTGGTGGTATGCGATGCCAATAATCCGTGCAGGTTGTCTGTTTTTACAGGATGCTGGTGGGCAAAGGCGTCTTGTGGAAGGAAAAAATGTTTTGCAGTTTCTGGAATGCCATCTGCGTTGTCGAAAACTGAACTCGGGGAGAGAAGACCTTGAGTTCTTCTGAACATGACAAGTGCTCTGAGAAAGAAAAAAGCTTGAGAGGAGGCTACCACTCTCGACCTGCCACGGTTGAAAAGGTCAACAAGCAACCATGAAACGACCTGACATCTACAATAATGACCAGGGTCTGAGCCAGATATTATGCTGCGGATATGGGACAGGAGAAGGATCGGATACCAGACCTTACCAGCTCCGGCCAAGCCAAGCGCTTGAAGAAATCAGGCCATCCCTTCCATGTTCACCTTGCAAAAGCGACTGAACAACCCCCTCGTTCCTGGACATCGCCTCCAAAGTGCTCTGCGTAGAAAGAGACGCCGCATGACTCCGATTTTCTTGGAGAGAGAGGATGTCATTCCCATGCAGGAGCTCTTTCTTTCGGTCAGCTTGTTAAAATCCGCATCCACTCAGTGCGCATCCGACACAAAGGCAGCGGCAGCT
>JANBPW010000015.1:0-19614 GCA_027575855.1 Linderina macrospora | reverse complement strand
AGCAGCAGGAGATGCGCTGGAGTACGGTGCAAACGTCGCAAAAGCAGCAAGGACAGCGATCGGAGCAGCAGCGCAGAGCATGAGATAGAAGGGGTAGGTTTAGCAGGAGCTGTTCTTGCTGGAGTTGTTGTTGTGAGCAGATTGATGAGGAATGGCTGTGGGCATGTGCTGTGGTCAGTATTTATATTCCAATTTGCAACAGGTGTTCAGTGATTCCCGGCGTTTCCCCTGGTAGATGGATCTTCATTGGCAAGATATATTGCAAACAGGCTGAGTAGTAGCCTATCGCCGGATTCATTGCCTGCTGATAGTTTGCTATCTCCAGCAGAACTGAAGATACATGTGTGGAGCTACAAAATGAACTATAGCGTGGTGGTCTATGATCGGAACTGGACAAGCACTCAGTCTGTACCATGAGATGGATGGCACAATATGGAAGGCATACCAGGCCATTGCGAGAATATTCTCGGATAACCTAGTCCTTACGGCTTAAGCAACAGTCGCTAGATGGTAGCAAGCCAGTTTTCTTTCCAATAGTACTTGCCGAACATACACATCGACTATAGCAGCACCCAATAATCGACATTTTTTGCACTCAACCCCTTCACGCTCGCTACCCAGGCAGACATAGACTCTCGTTTTTTGGTACATCGGTCCGTTCAGCAAATATTTTTGAACGCTAGATGCTGACCAACATATAGCTATTTGCTGAATGAGCCAGTGCCAATGTTAACCATTGTGCGGGTACCGCCAAATGTCTTTTAGATTAGCCTCTGTAATTTAGTGCATAAGGTTTCCACAGTGCCAGCTATACACCTTTTTTGTGGTGTTGGTAGTCGGTCTTAGGACCAGCTCCAGTGCTCTCTTCGAAGGGTTCATTGAGTACTCCCGATTGCAATATGAGACACCGAGATTCCCGGTCCTGATCTGTTAGCTGTGGACTGTCAGACATCTCGAGACTGATCAGATGCTGCTGTGGTTCCTCTGTGATCAGATCACCACATGGCGCTGGTCTACAACGCCACTCCCAGTCCTAAATCTAATGACAACACACGGCAGGCAACCCCAAGAGCCTGACGACAATAACAAGACTATAGTTCCTGACTTCACTTCTATAAGATATCTTTTCGTACGTTCAATAATACGTTCAGAAAGGTCACTTTGGATAAAACGTATTGGCAGACCGGAGTCCTGCCCACCACGGTTCAAGCTTACCCAGCATAGAACCACAGCTGCTATCCTGGGAACCAGACCGTTCTGTGCCTCGACCGAAGCTACACCTACCGAACATTTGGTGCCTTCCCTATGAGAGCTACCCACAAGATCTCATATATTGCCGCACTCACCACCTACCCGGTGCTCGAGAAGATCCATCAAGACATGTCCCAAGGCGTCATATATACTCATGTATGCATGTAGGCACGTGGTAGGATATGTATGCATCATTTGTAGTAAATCTGACAAGTTGTTGAATCAAAATTGGACCAAAAATGGAGTAAAAAAGATATTTCTCAAAAGGCTTGGCGAACCTTCTTCTGAGCCAGCAGCAGCTCGTTCTGCAGCTGTTTGTTATTGCTGACGTTCGCCTGGATAATGAACTGGCTAATCGCCTCATCCACAGCCATAAACGGAATCCCATCTCTGCCTCTAGTCCGCTCGCCCACACTGTCCGCCTCTCTATCGCCACTAGCCGAGATCCACGCCGAGACCAAGTAAATGACCTCACGAACAAGCATCTCGCACGTACCAATTTGCTGTTTACCGATGGCAAGTTTGCGGTACGCGACCTGGATAGCGTCAAAGACCGTGGCATGGGGGACGCCAGCCAGACAGAGCGAATCGGCAATATACCCAGTCGAGTACTCGGCAGGACGTTCTTGCGCGAGTTCGGCCAAGAGTTGGACAAGCAAAGGCACGGGGAATGCGCATGCGGACGGGTAGAGTTGTGGCTGGAGTGCGGCGATTTTAGCAGCAATAGCCATGAGTCCTGTGCGCAGGGGGTCGTCGAGAGAAGCGCGGAGGAGGGCGCGCCAGATTACCGTGACTTGCTCGGGGTCATCGTGGTTGGAGGTTTTGAAGATCAACAGCTTGGCTTCGAGCAAATTCAGGGGGTCGGCGAAGTCGGCATAGAGCTCAGAGACGTTGAAGAGCTGCGAATCGAGGTGGGAGACAGCCGTGGGCGCTTGGTTGGTGGATTGGAGTTGCCGCTGGATTTCGAATTGCACCTGGGCGACTTCGAGCATGTCTTCGGTTTCACGCAGCATTGTGGCCAGCTGGTCGGATTCCGTCGGCGGCAGATTGCCGTTGGTGATGGCATCTTGTGAGTCGACGACGGTGGTACCGGGCTGGGTGCGGCGGGCGTCGATGGCGATTTTGATGTTGCTGATAGCCAGCGACAGGTACTCGATGCGGCGGCTGAGCGTGAGATCGGGAATGTCGATGCATGCCAGGGAACGCTGGACGGCGGCGGCAGCGGCAAACTTGCCCTCGTGGACGTACAGGTGCCAGAGCATATCGCTTTTCTCGGCGGTACTAGATCCGGCCGCCAAGTATTCTTCCACCAGAGGTCCACCGATCTCGTAGAGCTGCGTGGTTTGGCCGTGCTCCAGCAGCCAGTCAAACAGACTGAAATAGAACAGCGTATCATCGGTGGTAGTAGTCGGCAGGAGCGACTGCAAAGGCTCTTGCGGACGGGACTCGAAATTGGCAAGCACGAGTTTGTAGCACTCCATGCGGTACACGTAGACGGCTTCGCGTGGATCGTCAGCGGGCGCGTGGGCTCTCCAGAACGCCATAGCAGAGTCGGTAGGGTCAGACTGGGCGGCGGACGCGAGGGCCAAATCAACAGCGGACGCGGGCTGAGCGAGGGCAACAAACTGGTCAAAGACATGTTTGAGGTGAGGCAGGGGCAGTCCACCATCAATGCTTGCCAGCAGACTGAGGGCGTGCGACCCAAGTTGGCGGGCTTCGGCGGGCTCGCTGGCTTCCTTGGCCAAGTTGAGTAGCTCCATGGCCTTGTAGAGTGCGACATCTTGGTCAGAGAAAATGCGCGAGCAGCGGGTGCGCAGTACATCGCTGATGCTTGAAATGCTGGCATTGTGCTTGATCTGCGAGTTGATCAGGGCGACGATCAGGTCACGGCAGGCTTCGTGGCCGGCGGGGGTGCAGACGAGGTCCTGGAAGGTGAGGCGGTCGAGGAGCTGGCGTTTGTGGGCGTCCATCGCCTCGCTGATCTGCGGCAGATCAAAGTCTGCGACCAGGCAGAGCAGAGAGATTGCTTCGATGGAGTGCACCATCAGGTCGTAGAGCGCTCCCAGCGACTGCGATTCGGCTTGCCAGCACGCGCTGGCATCGGCTGCGGCCGCGGCTTCCTGTGTCGCCGTGCCCTTGGCTGCCGTAGGCTCTGGTTGCAGGATCTCTGCCATCTGGTTAATCTTGTCAGGGACGAACCGCTGGTTGCTGCCGATAAAATGCTGCAGACGTAGAAGCCTAGCCTGCACGCTCATCAGCTTGGCGGTGGCGATTCCGACGTTGAGACGCATGGCGGTAGACGAATTGTCGCTGCGCAGAACCGTGGCTAGATCGTTCCACACGGGCTGCAGCACACGGGCCAGGTAGACCACCAGACCGTCGTGGCGGCCACTGAGGGCGATTTTGCGCCTCGAGGAGTCCGAGGACATGGTCGGTGCTGAGGGCGTGTCGGAGGAGGCAAACAGAAGCTTGATCTCGGTGAAGTGCGGGATTCCGCCAAACTCAAACAGCATGCGGCGGGCGGCGTTGACGCCGTGGGCGCTGAGGCCAGCCTGGGAGAAATTGTCGGTACACAGGATTGTGTAGCACATGGCACACACATCGGCGAGTCCAAAGGCGTCGATGAACGCCTTGAGCTGTGCCTCCTGCACTGCTGGCTGGGAAAGCAGCTGGCGGAACATGTCCACCGGCCGCTGCTTCTCCATAATGCTGATTCCGGTGTTGGTCAGCACTCCAAACGTGCGCGTGGGGATGCCCGACACTGTGGACAGATCGTTGATACCGCCTGCATTGTCACTGCTGCCATCCAACTCGGCCATAGCCCATGTGCGGCCCTCAATGCGCACTGCCGACGAGTACTCGACCATTACCTGTCGCGGCTGCGTTGCCCTGCGCTTAGAGATCAGCGCACAGTCCGGCGCAGCGCCAATAATCGAATCATGATCCTCGCTCCACGAATTAGCCATCAAAAGTGTGCCGCTGCTATACAGCGCACAGTGCACATTGAGCGCTGGCGCACGCAAATGCGGCAGTTGCGCGGTCACTGCCGGTCTGCTGTCAGGCACCAGACGCACATGGACCAGATCAAAAGCCTGAGGCTGCGCCACGATCGGTCTCATGCTCGATATTTCCGCGTACCACCGCTGTCGGGGGATGGTCGAAAAGTACAGGCGCGAGCCGCCGCTAGTTACGGCTACCAGGTGGTGGGTGCGCGACTCGGAGGGCGGAATCACGTGAATCGACACAATCTGCAGCTCCGCCTTTCCTACGCCGCCTTCGTTGAACTGCGGGCATACCAGGGCCGCGGCGCTGCCGATAGTTTTGTGGTGGTGGGCCATAACAAATTCGCTGCCGTCGGTGCCCAGCCAGAACACCTTGATCGACGAGTCATGCATTAGCGCATAGAGCACCTTGCGCTGGTTATCGATGGCCAGGTTGAGCGCTGGCTTTTCGCGTTCCGAGTGCAAAAAGGATGGCCAAAAGTACGAGGTCGGAGTGGCTGTCAGATTGACCTTCTTTGAGCGCCGCGTCAGCCAGCTGTCTTCGGCCTGGTACCTGAACTCGTACAGCGCGCCGTCGTTGCCCGACATGAAAATCCGGCCATTCTCTGTGCCCACTATGCTGGTCATTGCCACGCCGTCGGCTGGCACGCTGATCTGCGTCGCATACAGATTGACTGAGCCGCCGCGCTGGGTCACATCGTCTGCTTTGTGTCCGACGCCTAACAGGAACACTTCGAGCGGCGTGGCCACTGCCAGCACGTACTTGATCGACTCAATGAATACGCCTGGTCTGGGCTTGACTAGCGCCACGCTGACGATAATCTGCTCCTGGTCTTCAAACGAGTAAAAATCGTCGTCCTCGTTCTCGTAGTTCCAAAGGAACAGCCGGTGGTCGACCGTCACCCACGCCCGCTGAATCTCGGGGAATATGCCCATGAAACACCGGCACTGCAGAAGGTCGTACTGCTCAAACAGCGCATCAGGCAGGGTAATCGACCGCTGCTTCGTCACTACCTGCCACTCAGGTGGGATAGGCATCGAGTACTCGCCCGAGGACGTGGCTATAAAAAAAACTCGGCTTTAGTCATTGGTAACGATTCAGACTATTGGTGTGGGGCAGGTGTCATGTACTTACTTTGCAGGAGGTCTGTAATGGTCGGGAAGTTGCTGTCTACATTAATTCTCTCAGTGACGCGTTCCGCCGCCAAAGCAAGTGTCGTGTCTATGGTGGGCTGTACGTCGCTCATTTCCTGTGGAATATCAGACTATCTGAAGTCTGTGATGGGTATGTGGATCTAGGTAATTTGAATAGTGAGAAAGAGAGTAATAAAAGGAACAATAATTGAGCGAATGGAAGACAACCAAAGAGGATATTCGCAGGCGTGTTTCCACGGACGCGAAGGTTTTTCAATGTCTGACTTGCCTACCCTACACAACAACAAATCAGGATCACTCGATCACAGCAATCAGTTGCCTAAAAACTCTGAGAACCATAGAGCAGACACTCAGTCCCATTTTGCCTCTATTGTAACTTAGTATTCTTCAAATGGGCTCGCACAAAAAGACCGTCGACAAAAAAGCCGCGCTCAAGCTCAAGCTGCAAAGCACAACCAAGCGCACCGTCAGCAAAACCACCACAAAAGACGACCAGAAAGCCCGCCGGAAACGCACAAAACAACTAGAGAAGGCGTTTGGCACCACGCCATCCGGTAAAACTCCTCTATATGCGTCAACGAAGCATTCGGTGGGACGGCGAGAACTGCGGACGACGCTGGATCGGGCGATTTTGGAGGAATCGGCGGTTATGGAGAGTGTAAGGGGGATTGGGAGGACGCCGGGTTTGACGAACGCGCAGCTGATGGAGAAGGCGAGAGAGGAGCGGGAGGCTGTGGCCGTGGCGTATGAGAAACAGAAGAGGATTCTGGATTCGACGGTTGATGAACTGGCACAGCTGATGAATGATGCATAGCAAAATATATTATCGTTCCCCCAAGATGCATGGAAGAACTTTGTAAATGACAACAAGTAAGGAAGCTTAGACGGTCTTGGCAGGGGTGGTGGAGCTGGACTGGAGCACCAGCATACTAGCGCTAGTTCCAAAGCCAAGCAAGTACTCAGGCACAGTCCCAAGCGCACGCTGGCGCTCCGGCTTCGTATGCCTATGCCCCGCAGGCTTATACGCATCAAGCTCCAGCTGATGACTATAATATGGCAACGAGCTGCGCACCGACCGCCCGCACACGATCAGATCGTGGCGCTCCAACCCACGTGCCCTAAGCAACATGGTCTGCAGCGGCGTGGCAGTCTCGATCACCTCGAGCAACATGTTCGGGTACTGCGTAGCAATAACGCCCATGGATCTCTCCTCCACAGTATCGCCCACCACGGCAGCTGGGGTGGTGGCGGTGGGGGAGCGGAACCGGAGTTTCTGCGTGATCTTCTTGCGCAGACCATGGTCTGCCTGCGCACTAGTGTCTGGCGACTCGTCGATCAGCGGAGCCGGTGGGCTGGGCAAAATGGTGTGGGGCTTGAGCGCGATGTCGAGGAAAATCCCGTCCTCGCGCTTGGCATCAGACACCACAGTGTCGTCAACCTTCGTGGCCGCCAGCTCAAGGCTGACCTTATCCAAGCTAGCGTCACGCAGTGACTGCGCCCACGGATCCACCTCACCCTTCAGCCCGCCCTTCGTCTGAGCGACAGCCGCCGGAGTCGCAGGAATAACCGGTCTTGCCGGGAACTGGTCCTCACGCAGCACGACATCCTGATCCGTCGGCTTCTCCGCCCTAACAAACCTCCACACAACCACCTGCACCGCCGCATGGGTGCACAGATCACAGACCATCTGGACTGCAAGTCGATCATCGGCACCGCCAAAGAACGGTACAATGACCCGTGGCACACGCTTCCCATCTGTGAAATACAGTGGCCGAGGGACATTTGGCTCTGCCGCATGCTCGCTACCATCCGATAGTCCGCAGTCAATAAACACGCCGACGTGGCCTGGCGCCTTACTAAACAATGTAGTAATGAAAGCCGCCTGTTGCGCAGAAGTGAATCCCCAGCCCATGCTCGAGAACCACCCTGGAGTCATCGCAGCCGACATGGATTCCTGGGCAGCAGCGTCCTGAGCCCCGCTAGTGCCGCGACCGAACGCCGAAACAATCGTTAGTTCAGCGTCCGCATCGCGTGCGCTGCCGAGCACAGAATCGACGAAATGCTCCTGGTCGCTGTGCGACAAAGACGCGTGGAAAACGAGGTTGGCGACGCGGGCAAAGGCTCGGAACACAGACATTACGGGGTCGGTGACCACGCGCGACTCGGACTCGTACTGGTGCATGACCGATGAGTTCCTGCCCGTCAGCTCCTGCAGCCGCAGCGCAAACACCCGGATCGGCCGGTACAGGTGCGTGGCCACGGAACGAACGGTCATTTTGGTCCCGTCCTCGGTGACCTTGCGGGATCCCGACAGTTCCGGCTGGTTATGCAGGTACCCGAGCAGAGTCATCAGTGACGGCACTTGCTGCAGCCGGCTGAGGACCACAAGCAGATTCATGGGCGTGCCGGCTTCGGGTCCATGCTGGGTAGCAGCATCGTCGTCATCCTGCTTCTTGGCATGTGGATCTTCGATTCGTTCCTGGAACTGCGGCGGGTACAGCCACATAACAGCCGGCGTAGTGACAAATGTCGTGACCAATGCCTTGACAACCATCATGGTGAAGATACGTGTGTTGATGACGCCTGCTTGCAGTCCAATGTTGAGTACAATAAGCTCCACCAACCCCTTGCAGTTCATCAGGAACCCGATCGTCAGGGACTCGCGCCACGAGAACTTGCTCCACTTTGCTGCTAACGTGCATCCGACGATTTTGCCAAAGAATGCCACAAAGCAAATAAGAATCAGCAGCCCCCAAGTCTTTCCATCGTTGAGGTCCGACAGATTGGTGTTGAGTCCCGACAGGGCAAAGTAGATGGGCAAGAAGAATATCTGCACCATGTCCTCGATTTTCTCGGTGACCCTGATTGCGAATCCGCCATCATGCGGCACAATCACTCCAATAATGAACCCGCCAAAAATCGCATGGATCCCAATAATATCAGTGAAGTACGCCGACACCAGGACCAAGAAGAACGTGACAAACAGCACCATCTGCGACGGCTCGCGCCCCTGCAAACACCCGTTACGCCGCAAATACCACGTATAAACTGGTCGGACCACAAACAAAACAAACAGCGTCCAGCCGGCTCCCACCAGAAACACCCACAAGGCGCTCAGTCCCGAGCCATTGTTGGTTAGTGCAATTACCAGCGCCAAAAGACACCATGACACCACGTCATCGATAGCTGCAGCCGAGATTGAGATCGAGCCGACGGTGGTTTTCAGCAAATTCTGCTCGGTAAGAATCCGCGCCAGCACCGGGAACGCTGTAATGGCCATGGCCACACCGCAAAACAGCATAAAGTTCACAAAACTGCCCTCTTTCTCGATCATATGGAACAGCGCATAACTAGTCGCCACTCCGAGTCCGAATGGCAAAACCATCCCGGCCACGCTGATTGCCAGACTGCGGTGCAAGTTGCGCTTAAGAATCTTGGGATCCAGCTCCAGCCCAACCATAAACAAGAACAAGACCAGTCCAAAGTTCGCCACCAGGTTCAGGTTGACCATCGACGCCGTGGGGAATACGTGGCTGCGGAACGCCGTCCACCGTCCGAGCACCGTCGGACCCAGCATGATGCCACCGAGAATCTCAGAGATGACTGTCGGCTGGTTGATGCGCTTGAATATAAGATGCAGGCATCGCGTAATGCAGATGATAATGAGGATCTGGATAATGAAGAGCGTCAGGGGACTGCTGGTCGTGTACTCGATCGGGTTGCGCCCCGAAATGATACTGGGAGGAGAGCTGCCGCCTGCCATTATTAAAAGAAAAAGGGAGAGTGTGGAATGGGAATTAATGTGTCGAGGAAAGAGAAATTGGCGGGCGTAGGTGCTGCCCGGATGCCCTGGTATTTATCCCAGGAGGTTTGGCTTGACTGTACTAACGCATGGTGGTGGGGGAAAAGACACCAATGTTCCAATTGGCTCACCTGGTATTTCTTCTCATTAGCCTATTCCACTTTGGAAAAAGACCCCGAACGGACGACCTATTCCCGCTCTATCCAGAGCATGTAAAGATCGGCAGTCTTTTTGACGAAACAGAATGGATCCGAGCAAGCCAATTGTCCTGCGTTGCACTTCTTTCCCCAGTCCACATGCACGGCGATGTCTGTGGAGAAGCTAGCCACCAAACAACACTCGGTGGTGGAATGCCTTTACATGACCAGTTATCAGGTGTGTCTAGGACAATTCAGCCTGTTGTTCTATGCAGAACATACACGACGTCTTTTGGTGCCTGGTTCTCGGGCAACCACATCTTTTCTTCACTGTGCTCTTTTTTGCTCGGTACTTTGACATGGGCTCTGCATTTTTGTCGGTGTCATGTCCCATGAGCTAGTGCCAATCCTGTCCCCCGCCCCGCATGCATGACGAGCGAGGTCATTATACCGACCTCTTGCACTGATTTCTGTCCTGCTCTTCTACTTGGAGCGCCAAAAAGTCATGCTGCTCGCTGCCAATCCGCTGTCCGGAGAAATAAAAGTAATTCACGTACTATATCTCGTTTATGGCAGCCCGGCAACGAAAACAGGAGGGAGCGACATTGACAGGCAATCATTGCCTCATTTTCATGGCGACCAAATTGCACTCTTACAACGGGTATTCTCACATGAGCACACCTCACGGCATTCTTTCCCCATGGCTGTCTGTTTGGACGAACGATCTGCAGAGGCATGGGACGTGTCTTGGTATTGTGATTGTCCACCGAACGTAAGCCAATAGCCGCTGGTGGTTCTGGCACATTTCGTCATGAGCTGGAACAGATGCATCTTCTCTTCTGCCATGTCACCTGCGCACGACATCACCAGACAGTGTCCAATTCAAGGTCTGAGGCAGAGTACCTGGATCGTGGCATCATTCGGTGCAAGATTGGGAAGGAGAGGATGGTTCGTGTATATAGTGTATTTTGTAAGTGTATGAAACGAAATGTGTTAGGGAGAGGGAGAGAGAGGAAAGAAACAAGCAACAGAAGAAGCGACTTCTATAACGAAATAAGAGCGCTACGATTTAAAGGATGTATATAACGGTATGTTCTTTCCTGTTTTTTAGAACATGCGGGCGCCCGAATCGCGCCTCCTGGTCACGATATGCATAGGACCACGGTGCTTAGCAACGACCTCCATGACCGACTTGTTGCCCGACTCTGGAGCAAACAACATAACAAACACGACGCCAATAAGCGAGAACCCCGCAAACAGCAAAAACTGGTACTGCGCCAAGTACCACTGAACCATCGGGAACACGAACCCGACCGCAAACGAAAACAGCCAGTTCACCGCACACGCCATCGCCATAACCCCGCCCAGCGCATACCCGGGTACCAACTCGGCCAAATACAACCACGGAATCGTGCCGACGCCCAAATTGAACAAAAAGTAGTAAATGTACAGCATCACCACGACAATCAAGCCCTTGCCGAAAAACATGCCAACGAATATCAGAACACTGGCCACCACCATGCCAGTAAAGCTGACCAGAAGCATAGACCGACGTCCAAGTTTGTCCAACCAGACCATACAGAGGAGCACGGCCGGCACGGCACTGGCGGTCACGCCGACGCACGCCCACCGCGCAATGATCGGCTGGGCATTGTCGAATAGTCCGAGGAATATCGAGTTCGAGTAGAATATTATCCCGTTGATTCCCGACAGCTGCTGCAGCGCCATCAGCGAGACACACGCAATAAACAAGTGCCGCAGGTCGTCCTTGGTCATTCCACGCACGGTCCTCCACAGACTCGCCTTGTGCACCTGCGTGTCCTTGCACCCACCCGTGTGCGCATCCTTGATAGTCGCTTCGCTCTCATTCACCTCACATCCATCCGCATGCTTGCTGCTGTTCTTGGTGGGTTGGCGGATGGCGGTCGGGATAGTTTCGCGTGCCTCGTCGAGCGCGTCAATGCAATCTTGCCATTCAGCAGACACGTCGTAACCGCGACGCAGTTTCAGCAGTGCATGCCGGGCTTCGTTCACCTGATGCGTCTTGATCAGATATACGGGCGACTCGACGCGGAACGGAAGGAACATGACCTGGATCAACGAAATGGCGCCAGGGATAGCCACCAGGATCCGCCATTCGGGGTGGCCGGTCAAAAACATCGATGCAACCTGCGCCCCCATTATGCCCAGGACCACAGCCAGCTGGAAGAACGCGCCAAAGAACCCGCGCCGCCGAATCGGCGCAATCTCCCCGACATACATGCACACCACGGCCGACGCAATCCCGCACCCGACGCCCGACACAAACCGTCCCAAGATAAAATGCACCGACGTCGTCGCCGTGCCCAAAAGCACCGAGCCCGCCATAAACAGACAGTTATTGATCACCAAAGTGTTGCGCCTACCCATGTTATCCGAGATCCATCCAGACAGCAATGCGCCAAGGAACCCGCCCACCGCCATGACGCCGATGGCGAGCATCCATGTGTTGGTAGTAAACAGAATACGTTCGGGGAAATCCGATCCGCCAGCATCGGTTCCTTCAAAGTCGCAGATCGACGACTTGCCAATGTTCAGGACCCCGCATGTCCACCCAATGTTGACTGCTGAGAGCGAGGCTAAAAGGACCGAGAAGAACACGTACCAGCTGATCCCGGCGTTGCGCGAGTCTTGGTACTTGTTGTTGTCGACGTCATGTAATGCTACTGCGAATACGCGGGGCAGCGTCTTGTCCGTGCACTTGCTCTTGGAAGTGCTGCGCGCGCTGCCGCTCGTCTTTGCGCTGCTGGTGCTGCTGGTCGATGACTGTGGCGCCACCATATTTCAAATAATAGTGTATATGGAAAAGTTATAATATGGAATGCAAGGAATGTTCGTGAATAAACTCCTCAGAAGATGATTCGAAACAAGTACTCGTGCAAGATGCAAGGGTGGTGTATGCTGGATGTTGACAGAAGAGCAGGCTGGTATGGAGCGAATAAATTAGAAGGTGCCCGTAGCTGGAGTCTTGACCAGGTTATATGCGGACTGAGAAGGGCAAGAGGCAATACCCCTACACTGCCCTTCTCCGTCCCTAGTCAGACCCTGGGCTATTTTTGCGAATATGTCTCGATTTTATTAAGCGCACAGTTTCTCCTCAAGCAGTCTGACATCACAATATCAAAAATAGGCTCAAGGAAGCGTTACCCCTGCCTGTCCGCCCACAGACAGAGCGAGCAGTAACCGCTCACTCTCCCCCCTGAGGCGCAGTTGTCAAGCTAATGCGATCAAGGGATATGGACTGCCTGAAACAAAACTCAGCCAAAGACACCCAAGCGCAAGTAAACCAAAGTAATTAACGAATTTGCCATTTGCTCAAAGAAAGGAATATCCAAGACCTCCTACTTTACGCCTCGAAAGTCATCGAAGCACCAAGCTTGTGGGCGTTCTCCTGCAGACGAGCAGTATCGAACAGACCAGCCAGCGACAGCTTAACACCGGGGCGCAGGGCCTGGGTGAACGACAGACCGAGACGGCCAGCGTTGTCAACCTTAGCCTTGACCGAGGCAGTCGGGTCCAGGATGTACTTGGTACCGAGCTCAGCGCTAACTCCACCCTCGGGGTTTTTGAAATCGTACACGGCGCGGGCACCAGCCTCGACGCTCTTGGTGACACGCTGGTAGAAGGCAAACTGAACAAGGTTGAACGAGTTGTTGCCCTGAAGGGTGATCAGGTAGTCGGGACCGGCGTAGCCCAGAGTCGAGTTGGTCTTGGTCACAGCTCCGCTGTTCAGGTCGTAGGCGACCTCAGCGCCGAGCAGAGCACCCTCGCGGCTATTATAACGGGGGGAAAGCAAGTGAAGGATAATTAGGTCTGGTGCTGATGATAAAAATTTGCGCGCATCTGTTATCTCTGCAGCACAATGGCCAGAAACAAGATAACAGATGGGGGGATCATTTCGTGCTGCTGTTGCGTTGCTTACCTGACAGTAACATCGGCGTTGACGGCGGGGGCCAGGGCGTTGACGTTGACGCGGGCGAACAGGTTGTCCTGCTGGTAGTTGATCTTGGAGACCAGCGAGCGCTTGCTACATCAGACAAAAAAGAATTCAGCTCACAGCTCATTTTTGCCACAAAACGTTTTCACTCCCTCATGTCCAAGATGATAGACAGCGAGGAGATAAAAACGCAGTCACCCCCTTTTTGTGTTTTGTACTTACGCAGAGTTCAGAGCGGACGAACCCGAAACCTCGAGCTTCAGACCCTTGGCGAACTTGTTCGAAGCCTCAACCTGAGCGGTAACCAGGTTAGCGGTGTTCCACGACTCAGTGAAAGTCAGACCGTTAGCCTTGTCGGCGTACTTGGTCTTGAGCTCGCTAATGATGGCTCCCGACTTCAGGTCCTGAGCTCCGTTGACAGTGAACGACACACCGTTGGCAGTCGTGGTCTTGACCTCGAGCTTGAGAGCACCGAAGGGGTAGTCCTTGCCGAACAGGTCGTTGACGGGCTTGGAGATGTCGGAGTAGCTGGGAGGGGTCATTGTTGCTTGGAGGTTCTTGCTACAAAGATAAACCATTAGCTATATGCGTGGAGACTAGCTGCTAACCATGCTGACGGTAAAAAAAGTCAGCCAACGAAACACTCGAGTGCCAATGCTTCTCCACCCCCTGGAAGGTGGGTGTCACGATATGGACCCGCTGATGGCGTCAGTCCTGGCGGGAGCGGCAAAATACCAACGTACCTCGGAAACGAACGGAAATTGAAAAACTGTGGAAAATAGGTTAGAGGCAGAGATTCGAAATGAGAAAAGGAAAACTGAAGAGCGTCGCGGACCAGGGGTGGGGCTTAAATACCCGGCAAGTACCTGGCAGAAGGGCATCGTGCCAGGTGCTGTGGTCAGCGACTGATGCTGATAATGGTGGACCGGCTCGCTGTCGCAGGAATGGGGCTCGCGGCTCGCTTCCCCAGCCAGAAACCGCTGCCGTGGAAATTGTTTTATGGCGCCGATCAAGTGGTCCGTGTCAGAACGTAGTGTGCCCTGCTATCAGCTATAGTGCGCCAAATGGCTCCATGCGTGACGACAGAGGAAAAGTGCCAGCGATCCCTCCCGCTTCCAAGCAGTCATGCACATGGGCAAGTCACAGTCCACACAAGACGGCCGATCCAAGAAAGCTGGAAATGCACGGCAATAGTGTGGCAGTCCTTGGTCCGCTTCCTGGCAGATGCAGTCACGGCTTTTATTATCGCCTAGGGCCTCTCTATACATACACCCGAAGCCGAATGCATTGTATCGGGCTCTACATTGGGTCAGAGCCGCTGCTAGTTAACCTATTACTTGCTGTCAGCTGGTCCGAGCGCTGTAGTAATTAGATTATGTGATTATCCATCATACTGCCTGTAAGCGCTCGATTCTCGGCAGGTTGGCTGCCACACGCTCTCATTTTTGGTATGTTGGCTATTCCACTTTATATTATAGCTAACATGGCCATTCTAATCTGGAAAGCATGGATCGAGTACTAAATACCAAGGACGTACTAAAAGTACACATGTAACCTTTGTTTTACGCAAGAGAGTTCATGTTTGAAAAATATGTTCAGCATGGAGCCGATGTAGCAAACTCATCGAGGTAGCCGTTGTCCACTGTCTGTATGACTACTCTTGTTCGAGCGTTTAATGACCATGATTTAGATAGTTACAATGAGTTAAAATATAAAAAGGGAATGAAGACAGCAGAAAGAGAGATACCTATGCCATGGTAGCATCCTGAACGTCGTTGCGTTTCAGAGTGTCACTGTTACTAACAATCGACAGATGCGGAAAGGCATTGTCAGAGAACAAACCTCAATATTCCTCAAAATTACATGGCAAACAGCTGATCCCCACTATAGACTATATTTCTACGTCCATACAGTCAGCTGCAGAGAGAAAATGCACCAGCAAGATCCGAACATATTTAGGTACAGTACATAGTGGCGCTATCACCATTCATCCTGGGCTCTTTTGCCATAGTCAGTTCATCAGCCTGCCGATGCTTAGCATCATCAAATTCCTTAGCTGAAAGGTAAGCTGGTCGCACGTTTTTTGTCATATTTGTTTAAAACTCTCATTTTTATTTTGGTTGATAACAAGCATTTTGGTGCGGAAAGCATGGATCGACGACAAGATACCCAAGGTACACCGAAAGATCCCCATGTAAGCTTAGCCCTATAGAGAGGACTAAGTATTGACTGCTGCACTGTTGCACTGTTTCAGAAAGCAACTCGTTGACCATCTCTATCGAGATAATCACAATCATCTATCCATACGACTAGTCCTGTTGAGCGTCTGATGGCCATGGTTTTATGTAGTTAGAAAAGCTCCTATCTGAAATAGCAAGGAAAATCAGAGAAAAGGTGGATATTGAACTGCCGTCAATCAGAGACGAATTCCAATAGTTTATATAAAAGTCAGACAGTAACTGCAGTGCATGCATTTCCCAAGCGGCTGTGTATGAATTCGCATAATGTTTCTTTTCTGTCAGTGTGGTTTCAAAAAATAGCCAATTCAGTATTCGGTTGTGTCGATAAAGCAGTGGCTTCCAATGAGCAGTACGCCTCTACAGCGATAGTGCGTTGTTCAGTGGTAGTTGACTGAGCCCCTACTGCAAGCAGTATTTTTATCATTTTCCGCCTCGAGGATACTGAAAGAAGTGCAGAGAAAACAAGTAAGCTCTGTCAGAGTTACAAGAATCACATGTACCGAGGGAGTGGAGGAAGAACTATAGATACATCATGGTCAGAATCTCGGAATAAACGGTAACCACCATCACGAGTGCCAACAGGACTGAGAGCTGGAGACTGCCATCGTGTTGGCAACTGTGAGTATTCCAAAACACATAATCTATATTTCAGCCACAAAAGAATGTACTTGGCGCCTTATTCCCAATTATTTCTCAGCTGTCATTCCACTCGGCTACTTCATGTTGCATTGTATTTGCGGTTATTTTCGCATTCCACCAGCGCTGTTGCCGACTGTTTGCTTTTGCACGAACAATTAACCGCTAACTTGAGTTGCTTGTATTCAATTCCAAGCCTCACGCAAACGTTGTGATTCACCTGATACATGTGGCTTAGTCGGTTCGGCTGGCTATCCTATGTATCGGGTGAACCGCATTTAATGCACCACTGCATTCCTCAGGCAACAGATCCTGGAAAAGAGAGAGTTCATGACATTTGTATCTGACAGCACTTTGGTAACTATCCACATTTGCCATTGTTGCGAGTTTAACTACGGCCAGTAAAATATAAACTAGTATATTAAGAATAAAGGATAATAAT
Organism: Linderina macrospora; assembly: GCA_027575855.1. Taxonomy (NCBI): domain Eukaryota; kingdom Fungi; phylum Kickxellomycota; class Kickxellomycetes; order Kickxellales; family Kickxellaceae; genus Linderina; species Linderina macrospora. The sequence continues at coordinate 2,973 of JANBPW010000015.1, read as the reverse complement.
ATTAGCTGAGGAATTCGATGTTGAACTGTGGGATCCCTCAGAAAAAAAAGTATCTAGTGGCTTTGCTGGTCATAATTGCCTGCAAAATATCAATGTGGCAGATCAACATCGTTATCACCTAGATCCATCAGCAAATATCATTGTCCTAGTGATATATTGCTTCAGGAAGTGGCTTGATTTGGTCCCCATTGATTCCGCAAGTGCAACACCATATAGGGATTCTACAAACGGGCATAAGCCTTGTAGATATCATGTATATTTTACGACCTAATCCCTAGAAACTGTGAAGGTAACATACACGCATATCAGGTTAGAAGGGCTATAGGGCGCTTAGGGAGCAATCTTATTTATTCGACTGTTCAGACAAGCATTACATGTGCTATCGCATTCAGAAGCCCATCTTGCCTTGTGTTAGATTAGGCGCGTGATCATGACGATAGTGGAGGTCTTGTATAAATGAAGTACGGGTAAACAACTGTGCTACAATACGTACGGATCACCTCTAATTTCAGATTACTTGGATGATTGTAAGCCTACCCAAATTTCTCATGTGCATCCCGTTGCTTCAGACAAGAATGCGGTTAAACGATATATTAATGAGTAAAAACTAAAGCAGTGCTGTCCCAGGATGCGGCAAGATATCAATCTGGCGTCTGAATCTGTATCTCCGATGAAGCGTGTTCCAGATCACTCCAATGAAATGGCCGTCAACCATCGACGTTTGCAAACTCGGAAGACGGCAGAGAATCTCACAGAACCCGCCCATGTCGAATCTCATTTGGCAATGGAAGTCAAACCGCACAAGCGTCTCGTTGATCGCCCCCTGCTCCATCAGCTCGTCTTCTTCCTCGTCGATGACAACCATGAGCCCCTCCTCAACAGTTCCCTCGTCAGGATAAACGGTGTGCTCGGCATCATCAGTGTGCATTGACACGCAAGTGAGGTGCAAATACTCCAGCTGCGTCAACTGGGCGAGCATATTGGCGATAACATCCTTGTCAGCAATAGCCACTGCCAGTTGGAGCCAGATCAAATTCTCCCATGGAATGAAGAGCGGCGCTGCGTAGTAGATGGGTCCAACCATGTTTACCTCTCTGACTGACGATTGCTGTGTGAATATGCGCCTAACTGATTCCGAAGTGTATCTTGTCCTATCAAACTGGCCCCTTGGATGTTCGACTTCTAGTTGCTGGACGTTCTGGAGAACACGCCAATCGATATCGCCAAAATTGCCAGGGTCATCTCTGATAATCAATCCTCTCAGCAAGTTACCGATAAAGTGTGTGTACAGGTCACTATACACCCAGGTTGAGTTGCGGACACGCATACTATCGAGTATCGGGAAAAGGACACGATACGGAAAGCCAGGGAATGGAATCTTGTTCGGAGAGTTCAAGACGAAATCGAGATCGAGCGCCTCCAGACTCGAGAAGACTAGCTGTTCGCCATCCATCTCGAATAAGTGCCAGGGTATCGCCCCATCAATACGCAGCAAATATAGAAACTGCAGGCTCTGTACAGGAATCGGCGGCAAATGTGTTACTTGACGGATAAGCTGGACGTTTATGGAAAGTGACGTCAGGTTGGCACAGAACTTATCAAAATCGAGTGGTGTTGTCACATGCAGCTGGAGGGACTCTAGCTGATGGATTAACTCATTGAACGTGTGCTCGAAGAGTGTACATGCTCTCGGAGGCATACGCGTATATCCAATAGATCTTTGCCAGTCGCGATGTGGCTCGTACAGGAGCTCAGTGACCAGAGGGAACAGTCCAGTGATCGTTCCAGCTGCAGCCTCTGAGTCTTCATCACTGGCATCCCGGCTCTCCGAACCAGCTTGGACCAGCCCACGACCAAGGAACAAAACCTTTCTCACGTTGGATGGGAATCTTCCAAGCTTCCTCGCCATCGAAACCAGCGCAGAGTTGAGGTCAAGGACTTTCTTATTTGGCTCATGCGCAATGAGGCGGAACTCAGTGACCTGGTCTTCTTTGCCACGCGCAGCAATGAATGGAGCATTTGTCGCCCAGACCCGTTCATGTGGCCGGTCGCATAATGCAGACCTGCAGTGACAGGGGTCGTTGCTTTGTAAGAGAAGCACGCAGTAGACGAAATCAGGCAGTTCCCCGACGCGGTCTGGGTTCGCTTCGGCGAAGTTGATGATGTTGTTGTAGTCGTCCATGGTAGAAACGGGACCAAGAGATCTTGCGCATAGGTCGGCGATTTCGTTATAGCGCACTATGGCAGCCTGGTCGGAGGGTGCTTGTTCGGTCATGGTGTAGAGGCTTGGTGAGTTTTATAGTGACGCAGGGCAGGACTTGAGCTTTAGAAAGCAGCGGTGGCGAGAAGGAATATTCAGTGTTGGTGGGGGTGTGGTGGAAGGTGAGGAGGTGAGGAGGAACTGAGAAAAAGTGGGCGGTTCCCATATCCTAGGATTTTATACCCTCTTTGGATACGCGAGAAGCACCGCGTGCCGCCCTCTTGACAACCCCTGCGCTATTTCAAATTACTCGCTGTGGAAATGGACCAGGTGTACTGTACATCCTTTTTTGGCTAAGGACAGCGAGTGTTTTCCCTATGTGGAAATTAAAAACTCAGGCTACTCCCACCAATAATGTGCTGGCTACCTGGCGGAATGTGCGCAAAGATGGGCGTAGCTCAGGGATGTGGTGGAGCAAGAGCTGCAGCTGTTGGTGCTGCTGCGAGAGAACAAAGAAACTTTTGACAGGAACCTACCCTGTTTTCTGACACATTTGTGAAGAAAGTGTGTACGAGGAGGGGGTGTTGCTCATGGGTGCTCATTTCCTGGCCATGGCACAAGGTCTGCATGCAACCTTGCTCCCTCTTTTCTCAACTGTGAACTGTTCGCAGTTTGTCTTTTTGCAGAGGCTTTCCGATGTCCAAAAAGCAAGAGCGCATGCATGCTGCGGATGGCATGCAGTGCTAGGAAGGAACGTCAGCCTGTCGCTCTTC
>JANBPW010000013.1:0-20044 GCA_027575855.1 Linderina macrospora | reverse complement strand
AATGCGCCATCAAAGTTCATTGCCACGCCGCCCTATTACTTCAATGTCACTGTTGGCCCGCCAGAGAAGAAGACTGCTGCATCGTGGCATGTCAATACCTCTCAGCAAGTTGTCGAGGCGCTGGCATGGCTGGCTGCGTCGAGCAGCCCTGGCAACCTGTAGAGTCTCGGGGGTTGCTTCTTCCGCTTATTTCTTTTCTACCTCTATGCGAATGTATACAGCTACAATCCGAGCTTGGCCTGTGTAAGGATTGTTGAACAACAAAATGTCTCTTTTGATGAAGATCGAGGGCTACCATAGAAGAAATAGTGATGTAGGGGTGTGGAGCTGGGAGAGAAACACTCTTAGATTGTCAATGTCCTAGAGTATTTCGGTATTCTTCTGTCAGACTGCAATCGATCGACTGTAAGAAAAATAAGGATATGTATACATTTGACATGGAGTTTTGCATTGGTCTAAGGAGTAAGAGCGATGGATTAGTGATGGACTTCTGGTATTCTAGTACTTCATGAGAGTAGCACCACATGGCCAAAAGACAGTGTTGAATGTATATGGAAGCAGATGACCAAGCGTGAGTCCGCAGTAATTGCATGGCAACATGTGTCTAGAACAAGATTCAGCAGATATAACCGTGGGATTCCACTATCAGTTCATCGTGTTGGATACTCCTAGAAGTGCTGCGCGTAGTACGCAATATGGCGAGACTACAGGTGGTTACGTAATGGCGATTCTGAAATCTGATCGGTAGATCGGATCGCGAGGGAGCAATGGCCATTGCATGTGTTTCCATCCACGCATATGTGGTGCTTCTGACCTGTCCTGGTGAGGATATCTGCAGCACCATTTTTGAAGGGCGTATCAAGCAATCTCCAATTCCCATTCCAAACGCCGGTCTTCTTGCGCTGCTGCTCTCCGCCGACCAGTCTCAGCCGGATATAAAAACCAAGACCAGATGTGCGCTCGAGTCTACGCTGCTGCCTAATGGAGTTATTGTATGTTCCTATTGTTGCAAAGATGGGAGAGACCGGTAGAAGTAAACCGATTAGAAAATAGAATAAAGTTGAAACTTGTGTTATTCGATGAGGAGTTCTGCATAATGCTAGAATCTCCTCGTTTTTATATGAGAAAAGGTTATAGTGAAAATACGCTGAATTGAGGTTCAAATAAAAATGCGTGGATATGTCAATACACTGCAGTAGCTTGCACAATTGTGCTGAGTCAATCACGAATACAAACATCTTCTGTCAGTTGACAGTACCTTGCAGTTGTCTTGGCTTGGTTCGGTTCACCAATCCTCGCCGTAACTGTAACACTACAAATCGCACATAAATTACCGAGTTGAGGAAACCTTGGGTAGCCAAAACTTTATTTCTGCGCCAGAATACCATGGTTAACCACTCAGCTGCGCAATAGCACGAGCTAAAGTATGAAAATTGATGAGAATCATGTGAGCGCCCATCTCTGGCTCAGCCGGTGATGCCTGTCCAAGACCAGATTCTCCTTTCATTTTGTTTCATGCTAAGCTAATCTATTTGGAACTGTTTTCTATCTTTTAGAACGAGGTAAACTACGACACATAGATAATGCAGAGGTTACAAACGAGAAACAGCGACAGGCGCAGCTGTAGTGCAACAACCACAGCCTGGAGAGGTCGGTGGGTGCGAAATTGAAGGGGCGCTCACACCAAAAGTGGGTGGGGTGACAGGCGGCTGAGCGGTACCGGTGCGTTCGGGCGCATAAAGCAGACAGAAACATTAGTGGTTTAAGCGATCATGGACAGCGACGGTAATTGCTTCGTCTCATTCACAAGCGACTAGATTGCTCGTGTGTGTGCCTGGTGGTCTTGTCAATGATCTTGGCCAGCGCCTAAAGCAACAAATCCGAGAAGTATTTTCCTGGAACCCATTGGCCAGGCAGCACACGCCTTTGGTGGGTTGAAGAACTAGAGAGCCCTTGAGTAAATTTCTGGTGTTGTTCTATGTACCAACTAGATTGGGTATGGCCACTACTCTCTCCTGCAGCCAACAACGGAAATATTAGTAGTGGCAACACTCAGCGGCGAAGTAGAGCGTTAGTTCAGAATAGTCTTAATGAACTCTTGGTGTATTGGTTTGTGCTAGCAAACCCAACCACGAGGTATCGCCAGCCATCCTAGGGACATTATTACTTAACTGTTGGCCAACCTTGTTTCGTCTACCTATATACTCCCTGCTAACAATGAGTGTGAGTAGTATTTTGCCGGTCCTGTCTTCGAGTGGGTTGTCGTATGTGTCTAAACAGCCATAATTCTGTCTCATGGCTTCTATTCGAGCTCAGCAGTAGCGTGGCTATAGTTAATTGCTTTGTATTTCTGTTAAGATGTTTCTGCTAAATGATTGGCGATGTACCTTTGGCTACAGATCTTGCATGTTCGATTCTATACAAATGGAGGTCTGCCAACCTGCTGTATTTCACCCATATGTGACAACTCCTTAGAATAGGCCATGTGGGCATATATGTCTTAGTCAAGCAGCAATTGCGAGCAGCCTATACGGCCAGCTGACCGCGGATGGTTAGCTCTTTCATGATAGGTTTCTGTGCTATTATTTGTATTTTCTGCGACCACCAGGTCCGGGTCAGATTGTTCTTGCCGCAGCACCTGCCTCCCACTGAGTAAAGAATATTACATTGGCTACACCTAGTGAGACAAAATACAGCGGCAAAGAACCTCCTATCTTGCATGCTCCAAAAACGGAAACAGGGTTATTTGAGCAGGGAACTAACCCACCCTCCGGCAAATTTTTATGTACCTGGCTTTTTCCCGTAGAGCCGTTGAAGTGAGCAGCCCCAGATGCACCCATCTGTTACTCTGAAGTGAACAGCGTCCTGGGCAGCTAACAGGCACTCATCACAACTATGATATGCCAGCCGTTTTTACTGAGAGAAAATTGCACAAAAGGAGGCGGCCAGCTGATATGCAGTCCACCCATGCTGTCATCACCCAGAAATATGCTACTTAGCCTCCAAGCGAAGTCGCAAGTGACTGTAAACACAAGAAAAATGGCTGTTGATTGTTCGCACAGGCGGTCTTAGATTACCTATGTGGGTCTAGTTTTCGCTCAAGCATTGGGCTTAATGAATGTTTCTAGTCTGCGCCTTTTTGTTTTGTAATCAGGCAAAGACAGACAAGAGCGCATTGTCGCCTGGACCAAGTATCCGGAGACAACTATCATTTCAGGTGTGCCATGCACACAAAGTGCCCAGCCAGAAAACCAATCATTCGAGCGTATGATACGGTTCATGATAACTGCCCGCAGTCCCTCGAGCGAAAGCTGAATGGCTGGGCGGAAGCTGCCTATCATTCTTCGTCAAGCATCAAGACAACGCCAGCAGCAGACAGCACATTAGAAAATACATTTGCCACACATGATAAAATGTATACTACACAAGGAAGCATGCGGAACTCGAGGATACTGCAGCAGAGCTGGCCGAGTCCCAGAAACTGGCCAAGGGCACCGTTGCCGAGCTCGCCGAGACCGCTGCCGCACTTGGGGCTAGCATGATACAAGCCTGTAAAAAAAAAAAACTTACCCTTCGCATGCCGCTTACCATATACATAGAGGAAAAACAGCAAAAGGAAAAACGGTACTTAAGGTAAAGAGTGTTTACTCTCAGTCTTGGGAATTGTGCGGTCTTCACACCCACAGACCTCGTAGCCATCATCAGAGTATGCATGTATGCTCTGATGGAAACACATGCAACTGCCGTTGTTTTCTGTGATTCTCAAAGAATATATTGGCCTTGAACGAGATTACCGATCCGCAACTCGGGACTAGGGCACATTTAGCTAGAATCGAGAGAAGCGCTTAAGGAGTGGGAGACTCTGGTGTGGCAGCGGGCTCCGCCGTGCGCGATTGCACAAGAGAAGTGCTTCAATCGGGCGAGCATTGCGTCAGCATGTTGGCAGAGGCTATAGGCTGTGCCCATGCCCTGATTGGGACTGATCAGCCTCTCTGCGAGCTACATAGTGTGCTCTACTCAGCCGTCGGAGACTGAGGTCTAGTTTTCTCTTCTCTGCTTGCATCCTTTTCCACGCAATTTTTAACACTGTCGCTTCCGATTCGAGGAATGAATGCAAAGGAAACACTGCTAGGCACTCAGCACCGCAGCGTGCACTGGGCGGTAGTGGACAGGCTGGCGTCAAAGCCATACACAGATTCAAATGCAAAGGAAACACGGTCCAGCGAATGGCAAAAGCTGCTGGGCTGGGACATAGCCGTGGCCGCGCCGCAGGTGTTTACACGGGCTACCGAGGTTATAACTGACCTGGCACTTGAAGGCAAGGCGGACATTGTGCAGACTGTGCGTGTGCTAAGCGATCTTGTTGTGGTGCCTGAACCCCAGCGCTGCCGTGTTAATGAGGCACTTGTCCTATCATGTATAAGCCAGGCGCTTGTCAGACTTGTAATTGCTGGTGCAGACGAATTGATGTATGCACCAGAGAGCAGTGCTCGAGACAACATTCTGCGGATGGCCGTCGAGAAGAACCCCGAAGTGTGGCAGTACGTGCTACAACACTTGCACGAGGCACTGTGCTCAGACGGAACAGGTTTTGATGCAGCGTGGCGAGGTGGGTCGCGGTTTTTCGCGTACGCTGTCCTTGACCCGTCGGTTCCATCATGGGCTCAGGTACAGACAACCCAGGTGATTTTTGAGCTCATTGGCGAGCAGACGCGGCGGCCAGGCGTGGCCATGACAGTACTCGGATGGGCTATTGACCTTAGTGCTCGGATCCCGGTAGCGACATTCAGCAATCCCGACCTGTCAGGGCGGTGGTGTCGACTCAGGTGGATCGTCGCATGCAGCCAGACCATTCTAACTCTGTCTCTCGGCGTATCCGAAGAAATGGCTACCCAGCTGCTTGACTGCGCCAACCATGTCCGACTTGTTTTGGCATCACTAGCCTATACCGAAGCACTGAGTCGGTTTTCAACTCAGCAAGCGTGCTCGCCACGCACACACCAAGATGCCACTGCAGCATCGCTCTGGCTGGTTCGGTTGACCACTGCCATGTATTCCCTCCGTCAAGAAGCTAGCTCGTCGGGCATTCAGGATGGTGTTCTGGAGGATATGGCTGTGTGGAGTACAGCAGCGTTTCAGATAACTCGGTCTGCGACATTCCTGGAGCAGAGTAACTGGCTACAGCTTCTTAAGATGGTAGCCTGCAACAAGCAGATTTTTGGCAAAATGCCTCGGCAGGTCTGTGTGTTGGCGCGCTTTCCGCTGCTGTGTGTCGCAATGGACGGATTCACGCCAGATCTCTGCTCTCGCGCGCTGGGTCTTGCGATGGACATTGACCAAGGAGCCTCGGCAGTTGATCTCAATGACTCTGCAAGCATCGATGCACTGCAGAGGCAGCTGACTGCACTAGCCTCAACCAAGTGGGTCTCGGGTCAGTTGGCCCTACTGATCCAGCACATGGTGGAGTACTTTGCAGCCATCAAGTGGATCAGCCGCTGTGCACCAGGCAGTGGCGGACGAGAGAAGCCGCTGGACACAGTGACTAATACCATGGCGGCGATTGCAGACCAGCCGCTGCTTCTGGCACCGTTCATGTTTGAGTGGTGCGGGACAAACACAGTGGTTCCTCGCCTTGCCTTGGCCAAACTTCTTGGGCTGCTCGCTACATACCCATCGTTGCGCCTGAACTTGCTGCCGCTGCTGATGGGTGTGCTACGCCATCCAGAAGCGCCTGCTGCATTGCGGCGCGCGGTCATTATTGAAGGGCTGCCTTCTTTGGCTTCGACACAGGATGCGTATGCGACATCTCGTGTAGTATCGGTCATCTCTGGGATATGGAATCTGGCTGGAAAGCAGGCAGGCATGTCACTCACCGGTAGGCACGATACAGGCACGGTGCGCTTACGCTGTCTGGCACTACGGGCTTGGTGCAGGACAGTCCAACGCAACCCGAGGGTCTGGCGCGATCTGAAGCCCGTGCTTGTCCAGTGGGTTGAGAGTAAGAAAGCGTCCCATTCGTCGCGCAAGGCAGGGAGCGGGCTGGAGCCAGAGTACGAATGGGCTGTTCTAGTCACGATGCGCGACCTGGTGCAGTATGAGCCAGACCGGTATGCTGACCAAGTGCTGCCCTCGGTATACTCGTTGCTCAGCTACACACAACCATCCCTGTCTGCCAGCAGCACAGCGCTTCTAATCGATATTGCCAACATTTGCGTCGAGGCGAACATGGCAGGCGTGCGAAGTGTGTGGGCAACGATCGTCAAGAAGGCAGCTGAAACGTGGACAGCCAGGGCTAGGAGCGGCCACGCGCAGGCGGTGCTGGTGCTCATGTCGCTGGCGAAATTCTTTGCTCTGGTTGCTACGCATGGCGAGGATACGGAGGCATATGCAGGGTTCCGGCAGGAGATTCTAGGCGATTTTGTGGAGCCGATGTGCGGACTGCCCAGGCAGACCGAGAAACCAGAGACTGCTGGATCTGACACCGAAGAGGCAGCGCCAGAATACCCGCTGCTGGAACCTCGTGCACGCGACATGTTCCTATCAGCTCTGTCAAAGTACCCGCTAGAGGAGGTGCTGCCGCTGCTTTCAGGGAGCACGACAAACCAGGCAGTGCACAAGATTGTCGTATCTCTTGTCCAGCAGCTGCAGGAGCAGGATGATCTGTCGGTTGACAAGCTTGTAGACCGGATCTCTCGGTCGGGCAGCTGTGCAGATCTGCTGGCGTGTCTGATGGACAACGAGGTCAAGTTCATGCGCCGTAGCCATATCACCGGGAGCAGCGCGCAGGGCAAGGCAAGCGCTGAGGAGGACGCGAACGAAACAGCTGACCATAGCCAGCGCCGGTCGTGGACGCGCTCCAACTTTGAGCGCAGTCAGTGGCTGAATGACGTGCTGCTGCCGGCTTTGAGCAAGGTCAGTAGCGAGTACTGGAACGGCCCTGCAGCAGACCAGCTAGACCAAGTGTCTGGGTATGCTATGGCTGCCATGATGGGACCATCGTCATCAGATGGTTTCGCAGAGCCTGGCCAGACGGAAATCCAGACGGAAAGCATGGTGGCAAGCGCTGTTGTTGACCGCTTGACAGCACAGCTGATGTCGCTCATTGTTGACGCTTCGCTGACCGACCACTGGTGTGTGCGCAACAGCGCAGCCGACTCGTGGTCGATCTGGTTCTCTAATGCATTCGCCGCAGTACAGGCGAATATTACTGAGGCGGGAGCAGAGGCTGACCACAGTGCACTGTCGACCAGTGACCGCGCCGGTGCGACAGCTCTTGCCAGCAGCTGGCTTTTCAGCGCCATCAGTGAATGCCTGCGTACGAGCCATATCCCTGCGCACCAGGCGAATTCTCTATTTGCCTGCATTGGCTTGGTCAAGACGGTCGCAGCAGCAGATACTACCCAGGGCAGCGAGCTGGCAGTTGCTGTAAACGAGCTGCTGAATTCGACACAGGTGCTGCCGTTCGTGAAGGTATCGCCCGAAGAGTTCTGGGTACAGAGTGCTGGATCGAGCAATGAGGAGGTTTTGGCAGCGGCTGTCGAGTGTGCTGGGCAGATTGCCCGGCCAAACAGCGACGATACGCGCACACTGAACCGTGTAGCCCACTTCCTGATGTCAGCCCTGACGCTGCAGGCAGAGAAGAAATGCAAAGTTGCGCCGGTCGTGCTGCACTCGATTGGACGATCAATGATATTTCTGCATTCGGCGCTGGATAGCCGCAAGACGAGCGGTAACAATAGCGAGGCAGATACAGACGGCAGGATCGTGGTGGAGTCCGACGACTTGCGACGCTGCGTCGAGCGCCTGGGTATCTTCGAACCAGCTAGTGGCGGCAACAGTCAGTCAGTTGTCGAGTTGGGCAAGATTGGACTGGCCATGTCGCTGGCCACAATGCACCGGCACTGGATCTCGCGACTGATCAACCCGGCGCTGGCTGAACAGAATATGCTGCCGCGGGCATCACAGGCTGGACGACTGGTATCGCAGACGCTGCATGCTGCATTTGACGCTGTCAGGCAAGTCGAGTCGGGTAGCTGGAGTCAGACAGCGCTAGCCAGTCTATTCTACCTGTGCTTTGTGTGGCCATCCAAGCCCATTACACCGCGGCACATGGAGCTGCACGGCAGCCTGTTTGCAGTGACGCCCGATCGGGTTTGGCTGACAGCGACGCGGCTGCTGCGCAAGCTGTGGGGCTCGGGCGGTACTGACGACGAAAGCAGCGGTGCCGGCGGGAAGCAGTCAGGTATGCGGGACCTGGAGCTGATAAACATGGTCGAGCTGGCATACTCGACGCTGACATACCACCTTACAATGACTGGCGGACAGGGAGCGGCACACGCAACACACGCACGACTGGTACGGCAGTTCTCTGAGACCACAGAAGGCAACTTTGGTGATCTGGAGCTGGCAGCGACGGAGAAACCCAGTCTGCGGGCGAACCGTACAGTGTCGCTGGCCATTCTGCTGGGTGTGCCCGTGCATGGCGTGCCAGAGACAACGGTGAGCAACGAGTACTTGCCGCTGGCACAGCAGAACAATCTGCCAGTACTGCTGGGCGTGGGCTCTGTGCAGTATGGCAGCACTGCATGGCTCAGACTCACGGAACAGGTGCTGCAGAAACCACTGGGGTCATTGTTGGCGTGCTCGGGCTTGCTACGTTACCTGAATACTGATGGCGACGGCGATAGTGCAGGCACAGCAGGCGACGCAGCGCAGAGCAAGTTTGTGCGCAAGGTGGCAGCGGTGGAGATTGACGACGTCAGGACTGCACGTATTGCCGGTGTGTGCCTGAGTGCGCTGTGGGCGCAGTCTCTTCGCTCCATGCAACTGCTCATCGCCGAGCAGCAGGACAGCGAGCTTGTTGCCGCCGATGACTCAAAGAGAGGCGGAGAAGCAGGGCAGAGGGCTGTTGCGGTTCCTGAGGTTGTGGATACGGCCACTGCTGAAGAGGAGCCACAGAACCTGAGTCGGCTGCCAGCACCGACCAGCTGGTGCCGTGCGTTCTGGGAGTGCCTGTGCACACTGGCAGGGTCGCTGGAGGACAAGGCAACAGGCAAGATCGTCGACTCAATTGAATGCAAGCTTGCATACCTCCTGCGCTCATTGCTACAGATGACTCGGCCGTTCCCGCTGGTCGACTTCAACGGAGTGTTCACTCGCATTCTGCAGGTGTATCTGGCCAGCGACCGGATCGGCAGCTCGGCTAGTGCTCCATTGCCGGTGCTCTGGCTGCTGGTGAGAGTTGCCAGCAGGTTCAGCGCGACGTCGTACTCGATGGTGTTGTTCTTGACAAAGGCTGTGCAAAGCGTGGTGGGTCGGGCAGTTGATCTTGCGCTGACTTCTCCGGCCAGCGAGCAGTACTTGGACCAGGTCGGCAGCGAGTCACTACTGGCGCTGGCGATTGCATGTGTGGGTGATATCGGGCTAGGTAGGCTGCTGCAGCTGTCGGGGTTCGTCAGTACCAGCAGTACTGCAATAGGTGATGCCCTGCTAGCTCGGCGCACTCTGCTTGGCAAGCTGAGAACCAGCAGGACTCCAAGGGACTGTATCTCGGCAGTTGGTACCGACGAGGTATGCGTATCGCAGGAATTGGCGTCGACTGTGGCCAGCACGCTGCCTGGCGGCGAGAGCTCGGCTCGCATGCTGAGCGGTTCTGAGACCGAGGCTGAGCGCATGTTCCGGGTGCTGAGCAAGGTCGCGATCCCAGCGCAAAAGACTGCTAATCTGTGCGCAAGCCTGATGTCGCGACTTCAGCTTAGTGCCAAGCAGGGCGTGGAAGCTGGATCGCCGCAGATGTTTGCATACCAGATTCACATTCTCGACACCTTTGCTGACTACATTCCTGCTGTCAACAGCACGTCTCCTGGATCCCGCCAAGGTGCGGTGGTGCTGAGCACAGCGCGGCAGGGGATCGTCGGTGATTTGTTGCAAGTGCTGGATGCAATAGCGCAGATCCGCAACAGCCGTGAGCACGCAGCTGTGAGCCAGCGGATAATCTCAGCGACGTTCGCTGGGCTCGGCAGCGCGGAGGCGGTTCTGGGCCAGGCTCTGGATGGTCTCGATGAGGACCGGTTCTGCCAGACGGTGGAGCAGCAGTCACAGATCCTGCGCCACTGCTGGACGGCGTCTGCGGCGTCGGACCATGAGCGGCGCAGGGTGGTTGGGGACTGGCTCAAGCGGCTGGTCAGGGAGTGGGCGAGGCGAGGGGCGCAGGCAGGTAGCATGGGTGCCATCCATGGCACGGTTGCGTGGAGCCTGAGCAACGTGGCCACCAAGATCCACCCACGTGGAGGCGCACATGCCGACGGCGCCCGGCACTATGCCATTCAGGCAATGGATATGGCGATCCTTGCTGCCAGCATTGTGCGGGCTGCGTCGCCAGACACCGCCGCTGCTTCCGACTGGATAGTGTCGCTGGTGAGCGTCAGCTGGCTGCTGCCCATTCTGTCTGGTGTATCGCTGTCGCATCCCGAGAGCGTGACAGAGATGCATGCCTGTGATGCGCTGGTCGGTATTGCCAGCAACGAGATGCTGGGGCTCGTGGGAGCGCAGGTCGGCGGATCTGGCCCGGATCGCGGCGCATCGATTGGAGATACAAAGACTGTGTTTGCTGAGCAGCTCAGATCGCGCATGGTGGGGCTGAGGGGCTTGGCTGGAGCAGAGGCGCTCCAGCGGCATCTGCGGTTGGCTCTGTCTGACCTCGCCATGTTGGGGTACGTGCCTGATGTCTTGTTCAACCTCTTTGTGTGATGTTTGTCTGATTTTGGCTGTCAAGAAAGTGTGAGAATAGTATATTTTAGAACATGAGTGCTGAATAACACAAGGATAAAGGAATGGAGGGGATGCAAAAAGGAGAAATGTGAGTGTCTAGCGTCTAGATGTTGGCCTTGGCTACTTTCTTGCTGGGTGCGTCAGGCGAGTACACCGCCATCTGCAGACCCTTGACCTCGAGCCCGCACTTCTCGTAGAACGGCGCGTTCTCCTCGCTGCAGTCCAGAATGGACTTGTAGCAGCCAGTCGCGTGAGCCAGCTCGCGCAGCTGCTTGATGATTGTGAACCCAAACCGCTTGCCCTGCTGGCCCTTAGCGACGACAATATCCTCGATATGGCCAACACGCCCACACATGCGAATGAACTTTTGCTCAACCACCAGTGTGCCCGATGCAACGATGCGCCCGGACTCCTGGTCCTCGATAACAATAACAAAGTACCCGCCGGCGCGCTGCATCTCCTCAAAGCTCTCGGCGAACATTTGCTCGCTGATATCGCCGACTACGGTTAGGTTGGAGAGACACTCGACGTAGCCCTTGCGGAAGTCTGTCAGCTCGAGTGGCCGCAGAATGTGGTTGGCGGGGACCAGGCTTGTGGCAGCGGTGCCTAGGATGGAGGCATCAAAGAGAGAATTGCTGAAAACCATGGCTTCGGGAGGAAAGAGAAAGGGCGGGAGATGTGAGATGTGTGCGAACAGGAAAAAAAGACTGCTGGGAGAAAATGCTAATGCTGGGAGTTAAGGAGAAGAGAAGAACTCTAGCAGGTCCCTTGCCTGCCAGCCTTTTATAGAGTCTCTGGAGCGCATATGAATTCGCCTGCCAGCTACCAACGCTTTCACGCGGGCCAAACTTCCCCCTTGCTGCTTTGCGCGCGTTTGTGTTATACAGGTCGCACGACCTTTTTGCAAAACAACATAAATAGCCTGCGATAAATAATTCTGTATGGGGAGGGAACGGTCGATCATTGGCTCCTTATATTTAGGGTGCCTTGTGCGATTGGCTGGGCGATGGCGCCAGCTTCACGTGGCCGGTATCTCTTAGCAGCGTGGGCGGGGCCACGGTCCTCAGACGCCAGCTTGAGCCCGCCAACAGTAACAGCCGTTGCCCACGCTCTATTTTTAGCTCACGCCTCGTTCACTGCGTCAGTGACGATTGGTGCTCTGGCAGAGCGCTTGCTGCTGCAAGACCAACCGCCGATCAATAGCGACTACGACTGCGAATTTCTGGCGCCTCCACTGCCTGGAACTCTGCATGCGGCAGGAAATGCGGTAGCTGCGTGTCTGCTGCCCTTGTCTGGTAGTAAAGCCATATAGAACAGCTGTGAGACACTCACCTCATGGGCTCGGTGAGGCAGGGACGCCAGCGTGGGCGGTTGGGTGTAAGCGCCATCCGCAGCATGCACGAAGCCAGGATGGGTTTCAGATCTCCCAATAGCTCATGGCTGCGCCTGCTGATGATTCCATGCAGGAATACAAGACCGTGCCAGGCTTGCTGCGTGCTGCGCTGTGGCGAAGCGCTGGCAGAATTAAATCACGCTGGCCACGGTCACCTGCCTGCGCATGCTTGGCCGCGCTGTGCCTTTCGTGCCCAACGGCATTGGCTTAGGTGCGCCGCAAGCTTATGCGTGGATTTGCTTGCGATAGAGCGGATGAAGGGGAGTGAGAGAGCATGCAAGCCCACGGCTGCTCTGCTGCCTTTCTTTCTTGCTTTTTCCTGGCTTCCATTTTGTGCCTTAACCTTGTTTCTCATTCTTTCTTTCTGTGCTGCTCTGCCCTTATTTTTCGTTCTACGGCACCTCGATATTGCACCCTCTCTTCTTCCGCTTTTCGGTTGGCTCCTATTGCTTCGCGCCGCACAACGCTATTCGCTTTTTTCCTTGCTGCCTCTCAAGATGGGGTACATGTACAAGGTGTTTCTGAAGGGCAAGGGCATATACGGCTGCCCAGAATGTGGCTCGCATTTTGTCGAGAAGGACAAGATCCTGTCAAAGGTAGAGTGCGCCCGTCCATGCCATTACCCTGCCCAGCACTATTCGGGTGCACTTTCCCTCCCTTGTATTCCGCCATAAAAGCGCGACCAGGCAATGTCCACAGCTGACCCGCACCCTCTGCCTCGTCCCGCGTGGAAAGTGTCACCCAAGGCTATCTCGCATATCAATTTCTATTTTCGATGCCCGCAATGGCGTGAGTGCATTTTTGGCTTGCTGACTGCACCACCACTACCACCACGCATGCCCTTATTTTTCCCGCCTTACTGCAGCGGCGTCTGCGAAGCCTTGCCTTTTTTGTGTAGAATTCTTGTAGTGACATTGCAGGCTTATACCACACCATACCTGTAGGATTTTACGGGTCAGTACGGCCGCGCCATCCTGTTTGACAAGCTGGTGAACGTCGTTGCAGGTGAAGCAGAGCAACGCAAAATGACCACCGGCGTGTTTATCGTCCAGGATGTTGCTTGCATGGAATGCGATCGGTATGTCGGCTGGACCTACGTCAAGGCATACTCGCCGGACCAGGCGTTCAAGGAAGGAAAGTTCATTTTGGAGAGACTCCGTGTCTGCGACGTCACCCGAGAATTGAAACGCTAACATCACCCCCTTGTCTATAATCTTCTCTCTCTCATGCTGCATTCTGCCTTTATTCCTCTCTTGTATCCTCTTATTGCTTGTTATTTTTAGCCCCCTACCCTACAATAGCTGCTGTTCTCTGTCTCTCTCTCTTGATCTGCCAGATCTCTCTCCAGCCTGTTTCTTGTAACACCTCCAATATATATCAGAAATCATAGTGCTTGTTGGCCAGCTTGCTATCCTTGTTCCAGATACTCTGATCTGTGCTGTGATCTGGATCATCTGCTTGCAATTTTTTGCGGGTGGCAAATAAATTGAATCTCGATCCGCTGCTAGCCGTGCCTCTCTCTTCTTCTCGCTTCTCCTGTTGAAAATTTTTCTTCCAAATCGAATTGAGGTATGTCTCGTCCGGACGCTATTTTTCCAACAGCGCTGATGTTTTAATGATGAGGCTTTCTCCAAAAGGAGATTGCGACTGTTATCCCTGGCCGAGGTGCTTGCCTACAATGGCTTTCACAAATGCAGAGGACTAAATTTCTGAATTTTCTGTTGCCAAGTTTGCAATTTACGAAAAAGAAGCACAAGCACTAACTGTCGCTATATTCTGTTTGTGCTGTAGGTAATGTACAAGTGTTTGTAGTTGTTGCAACGTTGTTGTAAATATATGCTTTCATATCTTTATTTCGGATCCTGTGAAGGATGGATGGTTCTTGTCAACATCACTGTACGAAGGCAATATTGTGAGACATGGTGCCAGTTGCATATTGGACGTGTAGTTTAAGTTTAGGTTTGGGTGGATTTATTTACATGCAGAAAGATTCTGATATGGGTCAACGGAAACAGTTGGTTCAGCGGATGAAGACGCGAGCCATGGTAGTGGCGGTCTGCTGCTTGCGCAGCTTGTCAAAGGCTGCCATCGGGTTGACACCACGCTGCAGCTCGGCAGAGCCACGGGGAGTGGACGGCACAGAGGTGGTCGTGGCCGACTTGGTAGACTTGCGGAAGATCTTGGTGATAGCCATTTGTGAGAAGTGTGTGTATGAGACTGCGAGTATTAGTGCGGGTACGTAGGATGTAGGTGGGTGCAGAACCCTCCCATCCGTCTGCTCTGTCCGCCATCTTATATATCAAACCTGCCGTTGCACCGTTCACCGTGTCGGATTCCTGCAAAGCTTTGCTATAGACGAACACGCTGTGCGCACGTTGAGTGCACACGTTGAACCGGCGCCGGGCACTGCCAGCAGCTCCAAGGGGGCAATATTTGCTGCATATGGCAGGCGGTGTGCGCAGCGTTGGGGGATAGCGACATTTGCCTCTGCTGGCGCCTGGATCGCTGCCGCCGTCGCACTGGCCAGGACTGAGCCCAAAAACGAAATATCCCCAGCGCTACTTTTCTCACGCAAAGCTTGTCTCCTCGCCCAAGCAAGGGGGACACGCCAGCCCCTGCGCCGGCGGTTTGGGGCAGTCCGTGCACTGCCGTCCCAGTCTCCCATACCAAAAATAGCGCCAACGTTGCAAAACTAAGAATACTATTCTGACCTGAAACCGTGCCAGATTCAATTCAGTTGGGGATATGTTGCAATAATTATCCGCCTATATCGAACATGGTGCAATTCATACTCGATGCATCAATCAGCACTGGGCATTCGTTACACATGGACAATATCCGAGCACTGCAGTGCAGCGTTACTCGGTGACTGTCAGATGCGTGTGCTTGCAGTTACTCGGAAGTTCAGAGATCAGCTAGCAATCGGATCAATCAGGCATAATATCCTTACCCAGCAAGCATGGTCGATGCATTCTGTTCAACGCTGAATGTGCCAACAGATCCACTTTCGCGAAATGTGCAATGCCCCCCAATGTCATTAGATGTGCTGATGACGTTATGACGACCCAAAAAATGCTCTAGTATGCTTATCAAGCCTGTCACTGACAGTTATAGCTGTGCAAAGAAGGGGCATTCCTTTACGAGGAAAACATGCGCTGGCCAACGCCAAGTGCTCGCAGATCGAAACGTATTTATAACACGTCACATGTACTTATTGATTCACCTGAGCTGCAGTCCAAATGGCAGGGTAGAAGCATATTTAGCAGTGCATGCGACCTTCAAAGACGCTCTGGTCGAGCTATAAATGCAGCGCAAATCGCAATGTACTCAGCTAGTATGATATTTTAAGGGCGATTGACAAGGGCAGAACTTCGTACCGGCCGCAAGCTAGCGAGTCTCTTGGCACGGCATAGAAGCTGAAAATGCTGCTTATCATACCAGCAGCACATATATAAGCTGGTGGTGAGTCGGCCTAATACCAACTGGCCACCATCATCCATTTGCCATTTACGACTACCTCCCCCGCTTAGCCCCTCATACCTCTCTACCATTCACTTTGCTGGTCCAAAGCTGAATATTACTCATTCATTACTACGCCTGTAACGCCTGTAACGCCTATAACGTCTGCTTTCCAAGTGCGCATCTGCCCCTAAAATGAAATCCCTCACCTTGCTCTCCTTCCTCGCCCTGGTGTCTGCTGTCGCTGCTCACACCTACCTCAGCCATGTCACCTTCAATGGCAAGTGCGAGTCCGAGGGCACCTGTATCCGCCCCTACTGGAGTACCAAGGGCAGGAACTGGTATGTGGTGAATGACGGCAATGACGGCATGATCTGCGGCATCAAGAGTCTCAACTCTAGTGCTACCAAGACCTGCGTTGCAAGGGCTAGCTCCGATGCTGTCTTTGAGTGGCACCACGACAACGACAATGCGTCAGACAACTACATCACCTACGATCACAAGTGCGCCTGTACTGTCAACATGGCGCCAGCAGCAACCAACGGGCTTGGTGCCTCTTGGTTCAAGGTCTTTGAGTACGGCTACGACGCGGTCACCAACAAGTGGTGCACTGATCTGATTCACGAGGGTGGTGGCAAGGTCAACTTCACCATCCCTGCAGACATCAAGGACGGCGATTACATCGTGCGTGGCGAGTTCAAGTGCCCGACACTCAAGGGGGTTGTCGATTCGTCGTTTGTTAACTGCGCACATATCTCAGTCACTGGTGGTGGCAATGCCGAACCCAAGGGCTACGACATCATCAAGACGTACCTGGCATCGAAAGAGTCCAGGTACTTTGCTCGAAACAAGAACTTCACGACATATCCTATCCCGGGTCCTCCGGTCTATATCGCTGGCTCATCTAGTAAGCAGAATGCTGCTGTATCTGCCAGCTCATACTACAATGCAGCCATGTTGGCTGCGACTCCTGCATCCCCTGCGACTCCTGCGACCCCTGCTACCTCTACTATTTCTGCAGCCAGCAAATATGCATCATGGGCTCGGCCCCCTTCGACCACTGCCAAGAACAAGTGCAAGTAACCCAACTCCACCATATAAATAAGTCGCTCTTGACATGCTGGTTTCATGCACCCTGTCATGTACACTTGATCGGCGCCCACAACAGCCACATGCGAGTATGAGATCTATAAATATTTCCAGAACCATTTCGCCAGAATATTACTTGCCAAGTTCCCTGTCGCCCCTCATCCACTCCGTTAGTTCATTCTCTTCAAGACCTATCTCAATGACTGACAAACAGCAATCTGCACCGGTGCTTCCGCAACCACAGCGCACTATCTCCGACGAACTTCGCGAAATTCAGAATGTCACTATGCAATTCCAGAGTCAGCTGGACAAAGCCGACGGGACCATCGGGCTGCACCCATTCGGCCCGGTAAACGCGAGTCAGTCAAAGGAAGCGTTCAGCCAGACAATTGGACGTCTTCGCACAGCGCTTACCGCTTACCGCGACTCCACGCTGACATCTTGGAGCGGGCTGTTGGCCAACAGTGTAAATTCGATGCAGATGCCGGATGGTAACCCGAACCCACTGGCTACTGCGGTACTAGGGACAACAAACAGAGCTGTCGCATCAGCGCAGGAGCTGAGCACAATGCGCCAGTCCACTGATAACCTGCATGTCGACTTGGTCAAGTGCAAGATGATCTTGATGGATTCTGCAGCAGCCTCTATTTCTACAGCGCTGGAAAGCGGGTTTAAGGGCGATGCCGAACTGCTGGTTGAGCGAGCCAAGGCGCTGGCCAACAAACTTGGACTGGCCAGCTATACCGATGAGCAGACAAGCGGAGGTGCAAAGGTGACGACAGTGACGCTGGCTGGAGAGATCCTTGTTATTGATGTCGACTTGAGTGACAGCGTCGAACTCCTGAAGGTCAAGGTGTCGTATGCGTCAGAAACAGAACACGATGAGCGGATCGATGCGCTGATGCTTTCTAGGCTGAAAAAGCGCGATATCCACGGATTCGAGCAGCTCATAGAGGAGATGGCTGAGCTGGATAAGCTTACCAAGGTGCGCACCCCAGCCAACTTTTTGCACAACATGTTTGCCATGGTCGCAACGTTGAAGGAGATTCAGAAGCAGGAGCTGGCAGCCCTGGATGGTGACGTCAAGCAGCTGCTTCGCTACGGATCTGGAATATCGCTGCCGCACACATGCCACGTCGGCGCGTCGTCGCTGCTGTATGTTCCAGCAGTGCTCAAGGCTGGGATATCTGATGCAGGTTGGGCGCAGCTGGCCACAAGCACCTATCCAAGCATGGCAGTGTTTGACAAGTGCAACTGGCTGCACTTTGGCTGGGAGCCAGCACAGCCCGCACAGTGCTTCTTGTCGGCGCTGTTCCAGCAGCACTGCCTATCACCAGAGTACATGATTGAGGACTCTGCATCGCATCGTGTGGTCAGCAGTCCGCACCCGACGATCCACGGACTGCAGCTGCGGTTTCTGGAGTTTATCCGGCGCCAAGCCAGTCCTCACCAGATGCAAGTCGATTCAGGCGCTCAGCAGCCGGACTTTGACGACAAGTTCTGGATCCCTTACCGAGTTGTGGCCAAGCTTGCACCGTCGATGCCAGCATGTGCACAGACAGTCCGCAAGCTGATGGTTGCTGCGTCAATTAGCTCAGAGGCGCAGGATGCTGCCAGCATAGCTGCAGGCATGCAAGACTCGCCGCGGCTGCTGGAGGATGCTCCGACACTCGAATATCTGGTCTGCCAGCAGTCTGCCAAGAAAGGGACGTGTGGCACTAGTGGCGACCCCAAGGATCGCACCCTGCCCAAGGTTGTGCACAACCTAGGCGGAGATCAGGTTACGGTCGAGATGGAGCCGCCCCAGATCCGCGCCTGGTCCATTGAGCGTATCCCGCTCCACCACCCGCGCAATATCGTCAGCATAGTCCCTATTCTGCGTCGTCAGGCAGTGTTCAATGAGTTGCTCTCCAGCTGCTTCTCGCAGCATGATGTCGACAACAGCAGCGACGAGCTGTCGTCGAACATCCATATCTCAGCGCGCGCCTTTGCCAGCGATCCATTCCGCATTGATTTTGTCATTTGCAGGCTGTCGGAGAAAGAAGGGGCGGTGCAGGATGCTAAGCGTGCAAAGGTCAGCGACACTGCACCCGAGCCGCTTGGATCCAGCCAGAAAATCGGCGTGATCCTCAGGGTTGTCGAGGCAACCGGCGACATCCAGGGCTGGACGCACCAGAACTTGGGCATCGCCCCCACATCCGCCGATATGGCTGCCTCCCTCAGCACTGTCGCGATGGACAGCCTCACTGCGCAGACTGCAAACCGTGCGCTCTCCAAGGTGGCCAACCTGAGCCATAGCATCCCAATGATCGCCAGCTGGCTGAACATGAAGCAGTGATTTGACAAGCACAAATACCATCAATGCTATATAATCGAAGTCTTCCAATATTTACTATGTGAGCCTCTACATCAGTCAAGATCAAAACGAAGCACCCGGTCCACGCGATCGTCTGCGTTGTCCAGCGCCTGCCAATCCTGCCTCCAATCCTGCTCTCCCCTGCGCCCCGCATACAGCGCCGGCGACTGAAAGTATGGCGAGCTGCCCTGAGGCGTAGTCATCATTAGGTCTTCCTCGACAAAAATGTTGTCTGGAGTCCGACTTAGTGCAGCCTCTGATGGGGTGTTGGCAGGCACGCTCTGTGCACCGCCGCCGTCTTGGCCGTCAGGCTGCTGCTGCTGCTGCTGGTACAAGGAATCAAACAGCTCGCGTACGCTCGGTGCATTCTCCGGGGCAATGTCCAGTGCCCGAGTCAGGCACGCAGCAGCCTCGCGGTACCTGTGCAAATGCGTGTATGTTTGGCCAAGCAGGAACGGCACATTGAACTCACGCGGGCACCTGTGAAGGAGCTGCTCAAACACTGCTGCTGCCTCAGCGTAGCGCGTGAGAATCATCAGGATGCGTGCGCGCTTGAACATGACAAAGTTCAGCGCATGGTGCGATCCTAACCCACCCACCAGCACGCCCTGCTCTGTCGATACAGCGCCATATCCCGAAGAGTCCTGAGCAGCCTCATCGACCTCTTTACCCCTGCTGCTGCTGCTGCTGCTATTGCTGGCTGTTGCTGGCTGCATCATGCGCTCAATACGCTCATACGTTGCCAGAGCCTGCACATTATCGTTGCGTGCCTCGAGCACAGCAGCAGCACTCTGTAGCAGAAGCGGGTTCTGGTTGTTCAACGACAGCGCTCGGCTGAAGTGGTACTCGGCGAGATCCACCTTCTCCAGCCGCAGATATGCTGTGCCAAGGCCATGCCACGCATTGCAGTGCCTTGGATCAATACGCACTGCTGTGCGGAACGACTGCTGTGCCCGGTCCAGCTCTTCGCTGGCTGT
>JANBPW010000012.1:0-20616 GCA_027575855.1 Linderina macrospora | reverse complement strand
ATACCTCCCAAAGCTCACATCAATCACCCACAGCTTATCACGTCATGGAAGTGTACCCGCTGATCAGGCAGCTTCACAATCTGTACGAGACGAACTTGTCTGTAGTGCAAGTGACCAGTCCAGTGTGGCCGCTCCGCCAATGTCTATACTGACTCCTACCAGATATTCCGCTGCAGCAGGCTACACTTGCTTACGATGATTGAGGGTGCAGATGGTCTGCGGCGGATTGACCCGCAGATTGTCACCAACGTCACGTATCATGATATCGATGTGCTGACACCTGATGGTCAGATTGGTCCTCTCCCGCGCGACATCATGACCCGACTCTACAGGACGCCCTCCATTGTCCACAAGGCGCGGTTAACAGGTAGGGCTCTTGTGGATTTGGGTGAATTAGCGTGGAGCAGGCTGCGGATTCTGGATATTGGGCTGGCTGAGGACGGCCAGCCAAAGCTTGCCAGCATGATCGTCCAACTCCCGCATCTCTGGCGACTTTGGATTGTTGATGGGCAACTCTATTACAAAATCAGATGAGCTTACCTGAGAGCCTGAGCCTTCAATCATCGCTGCGTTTTCTGGCGGCAGCGTTGCCAAAAAGCATTCGTACCTGATATTACAGAAAAGACGAAAGGCTGAAGCCAAAGTCAAAGCTGCTGCTGCTGCTACAGACCTTTAACAAATAGAGATGGCTTGTGATCAGCGACATTCCCAGAAAGACAAGTGGCATCATCAATCTGGAGGGGTATTTCTTAGGTGTTTGAACAATTGAGTTGGAGATGCACAGCTAAATTGCGGGTTGCATGCTGACAGGTTTGTGCCTTAATACTGTGGCGGTACGCGTTAAATTGCTAATTTAGGCAACAAGTAGAGCGTGCTTACATAGCAGCTGGAGGCATCGAGAAGCTTCGCATTGTAAATAACAAGAACAGCGAGCACACATACTCCATATTTGTCTTGAGAGACAACATACAGCAAGCTGAGGTCCAAGGTGCGTCATTCGACGTAAACAAGCACTTCGTGTTTAATGATCTGAAGGATATAGTGTTTGACTAAAATAATTAGTCAATTCACGATTCTCTGGATTACTTCCCAAGAATCCATGTACTAGTTTCTGGAGATAATATGACAACAAAACAGTGGTTGCTAATATCGGAGATGAGCAATGTGGTATATCTATCTCACTTATGAACTGAACCCTACACGTCACTAGATCCATGGCTAAATCCACGCTGCTCAGTCACTTCGTTGACCAGGGATCTGGTGATTGAGCCCATTTTCACGTCCAGATATTTGGCGAGGAATGCACTAATCTGTGTGTTCTCGTACCAGCCACGCAAATCGCTTGCCCCAGCACCGTAGGTGTACAGTCCAACGTCTGCACCTGTATGCCCACCTGTAGTCCATCCGATATGCGCTCGTGCCGAAACAGTTTGACCCACCATCCGCTTGCACAGCTTCGAATTCGACGATGCAGCAGTGAGAACATTCATTACCTCGCCATCACCAGCGTCTCTAATCCCTTCATCATGCTAAAATCACGACACAGTTCAAATGAGGCTATACCTGCTCCTTCACCCCTCGTGGCGGTTGTGAGCTACAGGCGGTTGATTCTATTACGCGACCAAGTACCTGTGGGCAGATCATATCCAAGACGAAATCAGACTAATGCAGAGGGTTGCTGCCTGAAACAACCATTCACATTTGCAAGTATCCATCCCGGAGTAGTGGGCTTGTCCATTGGCTGTCATGCTTAATAGTAAGTTAAATGAAGTATTTCGGCTCCTCTGTTACTAATCCTCTTTGTCCTTATGAATCTATGCTAAGCATTTTCATGGAGAGTATAGGAGACAAGGGAAGAAGGAAAAAAAGGTACTGCTGCACACACTTTTATTGAAGAAATTACACAAGTACCAGACCATTTTGGTTTGAAATGAGTAGTTGGTTACCACTCCTCGTCATATGAAACTAATGGTATTACATATCTATATCGTTGCATTCATATCCTTCACGCAATACCGCACAGCCAATTGAAGATAATACCAATCAACATTAATTGTAATTTATGATATACAATTTGCACTACATGTTTCCTAATCCATCGAACCAACTGGCGTCACCACCACCTCCTCCACCTCCTCCGGAATCCCCAGCGCCACTCTCACCGACCTCTTACACAACGGACACACCTCTGACCTCCTCGTCAACCACACCTTCACACACTCCCTATGGAACCCATGCCCACACGGCAAAACCACCACAACCTCCGTTTTCCTAACCGCATTCAAACAAATCGCACACTCCTCAGTCACTGAACCGCCAGCTTTACGTACTTGCAGCATATCGAACATCTGCTCGGTGAGGACTGGACGTCGGGCTCGTTTTGGACGCACCAATGTATGCTCCTGACTGGAGGGTTCGGGGGAGGCGGGTGGACGG
Source organism: Linderina macrospora (assembly GCA_027575855.1). Classification (NCBI taxonomy): domain Eukaryota; kingdom Fungi; phylum Kickxellomycota; class Kickxellomycetes; order Kickxellales; family Kickxellaceae; genus Linderina; species Linderina macrospora. Next base: position 18,180 of record JANBPW010000012.1, on the reverse strand, counting down.
AGTTTGCTGCGGAATACGCTGGCGGCCCAGAGTGAGCCCAGGAGAAATACTATGCCGATGAGGATAAAGAGGGCTATGAGCGTGGTGCTTGGTCTACCGCCTTTGGACGTTGGCGAGGTGGTGGTAGGCGTGGGCTGTATCGGGTGCCAGCTGCTGCTGGATGGATGTGCTGTTGCGAGGTGCTCGAAGCTGGTCAACTGCTTGACTGGCAAGAGCGCTGACGAGCTTGGCAAAGAGAGAGAAACTGTCTGCGACATTAAAAGTACAAAAAACGGGTGATGGTACAAGAAAAAGTGATTTCTCACACACGCGCACACGCAGCTCAGGACGCCTAGAAATTACACCCATGGATCAGGTCTACGTCATCATACAATGGACGGCGTGACCCGGCAGATCTGCACTTCTCCAGCACACCAGGTCATGAAATGCCATGTATTTTTGTAGAAAAAGTTTTAGAGAGAAATGTGGAAAAGGTAGACTTTAGGCTGTCTTCTTCTTGTTCGATTTAGCCTTGGGCAGACCAAACTGCAGTCTCCCAACACCCATGGCCAAAGCAAATACCGCAAACACCACGGCCGCAATCACCACAGGCTTCTGCCAAAACGCAGCCACCGAATACGTATACGTCACCAGAATATCCTTGTGCATATCCGGGTCGACATTCCTGTGTCTAACAACCACCGTAGTACGTCCGGCCGAGTCCAAATAATACTTTGTCGGTTCATACGCCACCTCATCAATCCTGAACGGCACCTTGACCTCAATATCCCGTGCGCCTTCGGGCAGGGTAATCCGGAGCTCGTACTCTGTAACCGCGACGTTCTTAGCCATAGCCATATCGACCGTCAGCTCAGCAGCCTGCGACGCCGACGCCGAAATAGCACCAATAAACGGCACCTTCAAGAGATGCTTGGAGCTATCGACCTTCAGGTACCCAGCCAGGGGCAGGCTGTATCCGTGCCACCACGTGTAGTTCCATCCACCAGCGACCGGGTACCGCGGCTTGATCTGCAAGATCTTGAACTCCTCATCATCGACGGACCTAGGGCTAGTGACCGCCGAGGTCGAGACATTTCCGATCTCATCGACAAAGAACATCTCACGCGCCTGCACCGGCACACGCACCAACATGGTTTTGATAAAGTTATCCCGCTGCTTCATAAACTTGCCGATAGTCTGCTGGACCTTATCGAATCCGTCGGCCAGCTCTGGTCCGCGGTTAGTCATCGCATAGTGCTCCAGAATATTCAGATCATCGCCCCAGTGACTGACAAAGTACTCGCGCCGATGCACCGCCGTCACCTGCTCCTTATTGCTCCGGTACGCAACCTCCACGTTCTCTGCCGCCGCACTCTCATCAAACGGTCCAAACGTCACCGCCTTGGCGTCCTTCGTCGCATTTGCCAGCTTCGTATACCTCGTCACGCCAGCAGCCTTCACCACCGTCTTCTGCTTACGTGTCGGATAAATCGACTTCACCAGCACGTCGTCCTGCCACACCCACCGCTGATCTTCCGCCTGTCCCATCTTTGCCGGCTTCGCCATAACCCAGTTACTCAACACCATATCGACATTCAAACTCAACTTGTCGTTCGGTGCCAAAGGCTTGCGCAACGTCGCCCGGTACAATTGCACATTACGTGTCGAGTCGAACTCCAGCTTCACCGTGTCCAGCTCCTGGCCGCTTTTGCGCTCGTGCACGGTCAGTGAAGAAAGGTGCTGCTGCTTGGAAAAAGGCACAGCGATCGTGTATGATTTGTATTGCTTGCTGGCGTGCTCGTTTTGGAGTACGGCGCCGATTTGCTCGTGAATGAAGGGCGCGGAGCGTAGGTCGACGGTGCGGATTAGGTTGGTGTGCACGAGTCCGGCGGCTGAGACGGCGGCTGCTAGCAGCGACAGAGTGCCTGATACCAACAAGAGCCTCATTGCCTTTTTGTTTCAAATAAGACTAATAAGATGTGGAATTGCGAACCAAAAATGAGGTAAGAGGTCTGGGTTTGTGCCGGTCCGCTCTTGAAACCATGACATGGGTAGCTTAATAGGCTGGGTTTAATAAATTTCAGAGCTTAGCCCGTTCTGCTGGGCAGCAGTGATTGGACAACAGAAAAACGAGCGTAAACTTCTACTTAGTAGATCTTCTTGGTCTCATACATGTCCGACGCCTTGCCGGCGGCCTCCACCGGCACATCGCCATACACCGGCTTAGTCTCGTACATGTCCGCGACATCCTTGGGCATGGGCAGACCCAGCGACGCATCAGCATCAGCGGTCTTCTTTGCGCCCTTCGTCATATTACCCTTGGACCACGGGCTACCCTTGGTGGTATCCTTCTCCTTCTTGACCTTCTTCGCGGCCGGATCCTCCTTATGCTTGCTGGCCATCGAGCTCGCCTTGCCATCGGGAATGCGAATCAGCATCAGTCCCTCAGCAGCGGTCTTGTCGACAATATAGTATCCGCGGCGCTCCAACTGAATAATCGACTCCCTCGGCAGCTCAGCGACACCAGCATCGACAATCGCCGTCTCCTTGAACTCGCTGACGGGCGTCAGCACATCCTCGACGGAATCGTCCTCCTCCAGCTTCTTCTTGGTAATCAGGTAGTCGTAGTCCACCAGCAGCGCCTCGGTAGGCGTGACAGCCGGGTCCTGGCCGAGCCAGGTGATCTTCTTCTTGGTGGTCTTGACGTCACCCTCCAAGTGCAGACGCAGAGCCAGGCCAGTGACTAGTCCGTCGGCAGACTTGTCGATCTTGTCGACGATGGCATTGCCCCAGTCCATCAGCGTCAGCTCCTCGCCCTCGGCGAAAGAAGCAGCGTCGGCCTGCTCAATAAACAGCTGCGACGAGAACACAGTGGGCTTCGTGCCGAGCTCGGCGTTCTTCTTGTGCTTCAGCATCTGCTTCACATAGGGAGCATCAGGACCACCAACGACCGTGGCCGGCACCAGCGACTCCTTGAGAAGGCTAGTGTGGCGAGGAGCAACAGGATCGATAATCTTCTTGTTCAGCGACCAGATCTTGTCCCACTCCAGCAGCATGTTCTTCTGCGACGCGCCCTGCATCAGCACATACTGGCGCAGCGCCTCAATCGTCATACCACGACGCCGAATGCCACGCACCGTCGGGAACCTAGGATCGTCCCAGCCGCCAACCAGACCGTTGTCGACGAACCACTGGAGCTTGCGCTTGGACAGAAGCGTGTAGACAAAGTTCATGCGCGAGAAATCCAGAATCTGCACCGGCCGCAGATCCATGGCCGGGAAGAACCACTCGTACTGCGGATTACGGTCGCGGTACTCCATCGAGCGCAGCGCGTGCGTGACGCCCTCGATCGAATCGACGATCGGACAGCAGAAATCGTACGTCGGGTACACCTTCCATGTGGTGCCCGTACGGTGGTGCGGCGTCAGATTGCACCGGTAGATCACCGGATCACGCAGAGCCTTGTTCTTGCTATCAACGCTCATCTTGGCACGCAGACAGCACGTCTGGCCAAACTCCGTCGCATCAGTCATTTCCTGGAACCGCCTTAGGTTCTCCTCCACCGACTGGTCGCGGCACTTTGACGCAATGCCGTCCATGCGCTCGGCACGCATCGTCTCCTGGTCAGTGTCGTCGGCGTACGCCAGACCCTTCTTGATCATGGTGATTGCGTAGTCGTAGATCAGCTGGAAGTAGTCGCTGGTGTGCGTCAGCGAGTCGCCCTTGATACCCAGCAAACGCAGGTCCTCGATGATCGACTCCTCAAACTCCACCTTCTCCTTGTTCGGGTTGGTGTCGTCGAACCGGATCAGAAGCTTACCGCCGTTGGATCTCGCAATATAGTCGTTCAGCAGCGCAGCCTTGGCATGTCCAATGTGCAGGTAGCCGCTGGGCTCTGGCGGGAACCGCGTCACAACCTTGCCGTACTCAAGGCCCTTGAATCCAAGCTCAAACGACCCCTGCTCGCCGCCCGCCTTCTTCTCCTTCTTATGCACATGCTGGTGCGACTCCACCACACGCGCAGCAAACTCCAACGAGCTAATATGGTTGTACCACCGGATAAGGTGATCCGGCAGCATCTCCGCCTTCTGCTTCAGGTTACGCTGGAACATCATCGACGCCTTCAGAGCTCCCCACACCGCCGCATCGCTGCCGCTGGCCACGTACCCGGAAACAAACGAGCGCATCACAAGATGGTGGTCAAGCTCGGTCAAAGCTGCCTCAAGAGTCTTGAAATCGTTGCCAGCGAGCTTGGTTTGCGCAAACTCGAGCCATTGGCTGTCGGAGGCAGTGATCAGGTCGCTGTGAGCTGACACGATCGATGAGATGATAGCGGTCTCGCCGACTGTCTCGGCACCAGCGGACTCAAGAAGAGCGTTGGCTTTCTTGTCACCGTCCTTGGTGCTGGTACCCTCGATCCACGACACCGTGTATGTGCCAGCCTTGGACGAGTTGACAAACTCTGCCAGCGCAGCAGCAACTACACGGAATTTCACTTGAATTCAGCAAACGACACGAGAATACACGCTGTGGACGGCACTCTTGGTGCGGTATACTTACTGTACGGGTGCGGCGAGCCCTTTTGAGCTAATGTAAGAGCACTCATTGAATTAAAGCGATTTGTAGAAATCTGAGTTTTCGAAACAAAGAGAACAGGAAGGAATATGCCAGCGCAAGCCTGGATCGGTCCTTCAAATGAAAAATGAAAATTTTTTGTGCGGTAGCAGCCCTATTCCTTGGAGATGGGTTCCAGCCTGACTTCTTAAATACTAGACGAGCTAGTAGGCCGAAATTGAGTCAGTAGCGCAGCCAAAAAGCACCTGACATTATACTGTCTTTCTTGCTAACGTGACTCACGCATTGGTTGCCACATCGCACACGGCCGTCACCAGCAAGCCCGCCGCAGCAAATGTAATTGCCGGCATATAGTCAACACCACCACCAACCGTGACAAGCAGCCAGCTAGCTACCGGCACCCCAACCACCACCCCCGCCACTACCACCATATTGGCCCACGGATCCACCATGTCCGTCTCCCCAATCATGCCGAGACACAGCCCGTATGCTACGCAAAACCCATACGCCATGCCCCAGTTGCCGCTGCCCGGTAGCCACAGACACCACACAGACGCAGAGACTAGGAACCGGGACATGCAGCGGACTACGCCTGGCCGCACATTGGTCAATGTCCGCAGGACCAGTGGTCGAGCTAGGGACCGTCCGAATGACATGCAGAGACTGGCGATGGCCATTAAGAGGGCGCCTGACAAGTGGTGCATGGCGGGGAGTTGCGTGGAGATGTAGCCGGGAAGGAGTATGAATGGAACGAGGTATGCCGTGCTGTGTGTAAACAAACCCACCAGCCCAACTGCCTGTCGCCAGTCCCCAGGTGCCCACGGCATGCGCCGGTACCAGCTGCCTGCTGCTGTGGGTGTCGATACAAAGCATATGTCTGGTCTCTGCACCTGCTCCGGGCACCGACTGCCCATGGTTTCTGGAGCCCCTTTACCAACATAAGCAATACTCTCTAGATGTTCTACGTCGGAGGGTGTAAACATTATCGGTATCGCTAGTACGTGCCCACCAGCACACACCAAAGCAATCCACCTCAGCGATTTTCCAATCGACGTATACACTGCCAAATGCTGCCACAAAACACTGAGCACTGCCCCGCCAACTCCTGGCGCCGCCAGACACAAAAGTGCCGCCACCGAGTTCTTGTCACACCCCCACGCCTCCGGCACCCCCATAGCAGCATTTGCACTCATCGATATGCCAATACCGACCAAAAGTCCGTACGCCAAGCACAGCTGCCATATCTCCTCCGAATAGCTAGCAGCAACCAATCCGCCCGCAGTCATAATCATCCCAGCACCGACAGTTGCCCGAACCCCTAGCGTCCTGCAACTCCACACGGCCAAGCGAGCGAACGCGAAAAAGCACGCAAACTGTATAGTGCCGATCATAATGCTTGCGCGCGACCGCTGCAACCCACTATCGGGTGCCTCAGAGCCAAATATCAACTCAAAATCGTCCTCTAGTAACCCGTAGATCATGGAGAGCCCGGCGCTCAGGGAAGTCACTATGAACGATGCACATACTGCTAGTGCTCGTTTGAGCTCATGATTTGATATGTGTCGCATGTGCGAACGCAACCGTTTGTATACCAGTGAGCTTGTCGAAAACGACGATATGGTGCTCAGGGCGCTCGAACATTCGGACTGCGTGTACATATAGCGTTGGTGAAGTCCCGTGGAAAACACATCGTGCATAAGCACGCGCTCATCTGGAATTTCGATGTACTGCGTTATTTCATGCATCCGCACGACGTAATAGGAACTATATAGACTTTCTAGATGTATTTTTAAGGTTGGCTACCCTGGTATGGTAAGGGGAGGTCAATGATACAAGCGATATTTTGAAGAAGAAGGTATTTACATCATGGAATAACAAATCTGGCTCAACACATCATCCAAGCATCTTGCCCATGTGCTCAAATCCATTGCTGTACATTGCACGTCAGTGTGTACGGAAGGGAGCGGTGATGGAATGTGGAGGTTCTGAATGGCCGCCACATTGGCATTGATAGTGTGGAGTGACCATACGTCATGTACATGGCATGCATGCACATCAGTTCTTGCCACAAATGTATATAGATCCATTAATCCACCGATATATGTTTCTTGTAGCTCGGTATCGCCAAGACTTGGAGCTCTAAATTGATACCCGCGTTGTAATGGCTCCTAAATAAACTGATGTGAAGAACGTTATGTTCATAGCCCGGGATATCTATGTTCATGTCGATACCACGCCGTAGGTCCGACAGGGACCTACGACGTCACTAGAAGTGCTGCCTGGCGTGGCTTGAGCTGAACTTTACGATCCTGAATCGTGCTACTTGGCCTGCTCGAATGCTTTCTAGTTTTCACGAGACGCAGCAGATGCATAGAGCAAATCGTTGGTCAGGTGGTGGCAGCCAGTTTCAGCAAGCGACGTCAATCGTCTACCCCGGAACTCAATAGCCTCCGAAGCACGAGTGTATACCGAGAAGGGCGCTACTCCAACTGCAGCAAGCTTTTTTTTACAATACTTAGGGATTCTCAAACAAGTCTTATTTTCACTCCTACCATCCTTGTACTCTTACTTGTCAGCCCGAGTGGCTGCGATCGTGCTATATTCTTGAAACACTCTCTCGTCGCCGGGCACGAAATGCATCCTAGCCACCCACACTCTCTCTATCTGTCTCTAATGTGTCCGATAATTTTCCAGGGGACACGCTCCACCGCATTCAGGCTATGAGCAAGTTTACATGCATTCCAGAACGTCAGCTGGGCGGTATGCCGCAGCTACCAGCGTGCCACTGGCATACTGATCGCTCGCCAGTTCCCCCGTGTCCATCTACCATGCAAAGCCACGGAGTTCGGTGTCTGGATGGCACGTACTGACATTTAGAGATTATCCACCTTGTACATGAACATTGTGGCTCAAAAAAAGAAGGCAGCAGACGTTATTCCAGCAGGAGATCTCCACTTTCCCCGAAGCTAATGCACCGGCCATCGTCGCGAATCCTAGCGTCCCCAGTTTTCCACCAATGAGGGGCAACCTGAACTAACTAGCAGCTATTAGGTACGGCGAGACATTGCTGAGTACAACAGAGGGCACCGTCTGGTGCATGCAACGCATGCATGCGCAATCATCCCGACCATTGCATTTGTTTATGCTATTGCCGCCAGAAGTGTAGGCAAACGAGCATTGGGCAGTAGCAGATCAGCACTAGTCGCTTGCATGCCCCTCCCCCTTCGACCCCTTCCTGAGACACTGTTTTCGAAGCTGTTTGTATTTTCTAACAATATTGCGACTATTCCGTCCCAGCCAACGCTTTGTTGTGCTTTTCCCTAATAATCGGCTGGCATATATAAAGCGCCACTACACGGGAGAGAGAGAGTTGGCCACCATGATAGTTTCATACAACAACGTGTGCCCGTTTAGTAACTCTCAGTTTTTAATTCAGCTTTAGCTCTGCCTTGTTATCTTCTCCATACTTGCCTCTGGCCATATAGTCCTTGTATATCCATTCATCCTACGGTAGCACGAGATGAAGTACGCTCCGCTTCTTTATTTCACCCTCTCCTCGCTGGCCACAGTCGCAAAGGCACAAGAGTCGAACATGGCTGCCGGCTCCAGTGCTACAGTCGCTTCTTCAGGAACCAATGCTTCGCCAGCAACCCAGCCAAACAGCAACCCCTATCCTACCAGAGCTCCTGGCTCCACTTCGGCCGCACAGACAACTGCTGCCCCCAGCACCCCCTACTCGTCGTCCACTGCCGCACAGCCCCCAGCAAGCACCACGCTGCCGTCAGACAAATGCACGTGGGACCAAAAGCAGATTCCCGACCCGGTGAAACTGAACCCTGTGGCCAGCTACAGCTACCAGCCCGAAAGCCCCAATGTTCAGGCACCTGGCGCCATCGACAAGGATATTCTTAAGATGGTCCGCGGTCTGACTCTCGAGGAGAAGGTCGGCCAGATGACCCAGATTCAGGTCGGCCAGATCATCGACTGCAACGGAAAGCTCAACAAGACTGCGGTCGAGTATTGGGTCGGCAAATGGAAGGTCGGGTCGTTCCTCGAATCACCAGGCAACCGCAACGGTATATACCAGTGGTACTCGGCAGAGAAGTTTGCTGAAATGACTGACGCTGTTCAAGAGGTCGCCACAAAGATGGGCTCCAAGATTCCTGTCATTTGGGGTCTGGATTCAGTGCGCGGTGCCAACTATGTCAAGGGCGCTGTTATCTTCCCTGCCGGCATTGCTACTGCAGCTACCTTTGACCCGCAGTTCGCCTACGATGCTGGTCGCATTGCCGCCAAGGACACACGTGCTGCCGGTGCTCACTGGGTATTTGCGCCGGTGTTAGATATTGGTGTAAACAAGCTCTGGGCACGCACGTACGAGAACTTTGGCGAAGATCCGTACTTGTCATCCCAAATGGCGTACAGCTCGGTCCGCGGGTTCCAGGGCGACTACAAGACCGACCGTACTCGTGTCGCCGCGTGCATGAAGCACTTCATTGCCTACGGAAACCCGTTCGATGGCTCGGACCGCGCAAACCGCCATGTGGCTGACCACGAGCTACTCGAGTACTATGTCCCGTCATTCAAGGCTGCGATCGAGGCTGGCTCGGCCACTGCTATGGAAGCCTACGGTGCAGTCAGTGGCGAGACAGTGATGCTGTCCAATTTTTACCTTCAGACCCTGCTCCGTGAGCACCTAGGATTCAAGGGCTTCATGGTCACTGACTGGGGAGAGATCTTGTCGCAGGTGACGAATTACAAGACGGCGCGCGATCCTGAGCAGGCTGTTGAGGGAGCGATTTCACGTACGTCGACCGATATGTCGATGGTTGCGGATGACGAGTCCTTCAACAACATCACTATTGCACTGGTCAAGAGCGGCAGGATCTCGGAGCGCCGTATTGACCAGTCTGTTGCCCGGATTCTGCAGGCGAAGAAGGACCTTGGTCTGTTTACCCACCCGTTCGCAGACAAGGAACTGCAGAAGACTGTTGGGTCGGCACAGGATATCAAGTCTGGCCGCGATACTGCCCGCGAATCGATTACTCTGCTCAAGAACGCAAACGGCGCGCTTCCGCTCAAGACTTCGGAGAACGTCTTGTTCCTGGGTCCAACCCTCAACTCGAGTCGTTATCTAAGCGGAGGCTGGAACGTGCACTGGCAGGGACCGTCAGAGGAAGAGGGCGATGCTGTGTACCAGGGCTTTGCCGATACCGTGCTCACCGGAATCAAGCAAGTGACTGGTTCTCCGGCCAAATATATGCCGGCTGTCGATATTGATGGCACCACAAAGTACGACTGGGACGGCGTCATCGCTGCTGCAAAGCAAGCCGACAAGGTCATCATCGGTTTGGGCGAGCACACGTATGCTGAGAACTTTGGCAATATTGAGGAGTTGGCTCTGCCACAGGCACATATCGACCTGGTCAGCAATGTCGCCAAGCAGTCTGGCAAGCCGGTGATCACTGTGCTCGTTCAGGGACGTCCTCGTCTTCTCAGCAGCATCGTCAACGACTCGAGTGCTATCATCAACGCGTACCTTCCCGGGTCCTATGGCGGTCTCCCGATCGCCGAGATCCTGTATGGCAAGGTGAACCCGTCTGGTCGTCTGCCGTACACATACCCAGCTCACTCCTCGCAGGCTAGCCATACCATCTGGCAGGCATCCTACGTGCCGTACGTTCCGCAGTGGCAGTTTGGCTACGGTCTCGGGTACTCGACCATCACGTACTCTAACGTCAGCGTCTCAAGCCCTACGCTCAAGATCGGGTCACCGCTGACCGTCTCGGTTACCCTCACCAACTCGGGTGCGTACGACCAGAAGGAGCCCGTGATGCTGTTCACTCACCAGACATACCGCTTTGGCTATGCCCCTGACAACTACCGGCTGCGTGCCTTTACCAAGGTTGCGCTCAAGGCTGGTGAGACAAAGCAGGTCAAGCTGACGCTGAAGGCTGAGGACATGGCGTTCTGGGACAGGAACCTGCGCAGACGCATCGAGCCCTCGCCGGTCGTGGTAGCAGTCAATCCATACACGCACCCGGATATCCAGGCAACGGTACAGCTGGAAGCCGACCCGCAGCATGTGCTTGAACGTCTCTAGTCATATTCTACAACATAGCCGTGGCTGATTTATAGCTGCCGGAATAAATTTACCCTTCTCCAAATTTCATTTCAGCGACATGGATGTTTGTTTCAGATAACTGCTCCCCGCCTTGTTTCGACTGCTTATTAAATGCAGTGTGCCCACAGGTACTCATTTGCGTAACAGAATCTGTCGACTGTAACCCGCACTTGCCACGAGGGATGAAAGAGCAATGGTCGCCTCTTTTGAGCTGTGCCGTACTTTCCAAAGGGTGTGGAGACGAGGGCGATGGTAGGGGAGCAGGTAATGAAAAATATTTACTCAGCCGTGGAGCAAACAGGATTGCATATGAATCTTTAGTCTTTGATACTACTCGTCTCGCCGACTTTTCCTCTATGATGTTCTCTCAGCTTCAAGCAATTGCCCTCGTTTTACTGGTTTGCCAATCACCCGCTAATGCCCAGAAGCGCAAGAATCTCGTCTTTATGATATCCGACGGGTTCGGAATGACATCCGAAGCCATGGCTCGCGAGTTTATGCGTCATGGAAACGACCCGACAACGGACTGGGCCAGTATCATGGACACCATGCTGGTTGGCACCTCGCGCACGCGATCAAGCAACTCCCTGGTCACAGATTCGGGTGCCGGGGCTACGGCTTTTTCGTGTGGCTCCAAAAGCTACAACGGCGGGATCGGAATTACCAGCGACAAGAAACCATGTGGGACTGTGCTTGAGGCAGCTAAGGCAAAGGGGTACAAGACCGGGCTGATCTCAACGGCTCGCATCACACATGCAACACCGGCTGCGTTTGCGGCGCATGTGATAAACCGCGATATGGAGGACCTCATTGCATTACAGGAAATTGGCAACAACACCATTAGCCATAGCGTCGACCTGATGTTTGGAGGCGGACGGTGCCAGTTTCTGCCCAAGAGCCACGACGAGGGGTGTCGGTCAGATGAGGTTGATGTGTGGGATCTGGCGAAACGTGCTGGGTATACCAGGCTGGCCAGTCGATCAACATTGGATTCCTCAGATCCCAGCGACATCAGCCTGCCTGTCCTAGGGCTGTTTGCACATGGCCACATGTCGTACGAAATTGACCGCGATCCGAAGGAGCAACCTTCGCTAACTGAGATGACTACAAAGGCTCTCGACATCCTGGACCACAATAGTGACGACGGACCAGGGTTCTTCATCATGATCGAAGGAGCACGCATCGATATGGCTGGCCATGACAACGACCCAGCGACCCACCTGCGGGATATTCTGCAATACTGGGAGACAGTGTCTGCTGTGCGCAAGTTTGTCGATTCCCATCCCGACACGACACTCGTCAGCACGTCAGACCATGAGACTGGCGGTCTGACGCTAGGCATAGACCCGATGTACGAGTGGCACCCCGAAGTTTTGGCGCCGGTTAAAAAATCGGCAGAACTTATCTGCAGTGAGATGAAGGGAATGGCATCTGACAGATTACGCGACCATGTCGTCAACACAGTTCTGCCGGGATACCTTGGGATTGACGACGCTGGTGATGGCGAGGTAATGAATGTTCTCACTGCTGCATCGTCGAATTCGAAGCTGTGCAGGCGGATGGTGGGTCAAACTGTTTCGGCACGAGCGCATATCGGATGGACTACAGGTGGGCATACAGGTGCAGACGTTGGACTGTACGCCTACGGTGTTGGGGCAAGCGATTTGCGTGGCTGTTACGAGAACACACAGATTGGTGCATTCCTCGCCAAATATCTGGACGTGAAAATGGGCTCAATCACCAGATCCCTGGTCAACGAAGTGACTGAGCAGCGTGGATTTAGCCATGGATCTAGTGACAACGTGTAGGGTTCAGTTCATAAGTGAGATAGATATACCACATTGCTCATCTCCGATATTAGTAACCATCGTTTTATTATCATATTATCTCCAGAAACTAGTACATGAATTCTTGGAATACAATCCATTCATTCCACGCTGAATCCTGCTTTCTGACCTGATATATTCCTGGAGCATCAGTTGGATCTAGTGTAAGCGTTATATTTTGCTGCGTAGTATGTTTCCATTCTTGCAGCTCTTTAACCAGAAGTATTCTACGAGTATATTGAAATACATGCATTGACATTTTCTATGAACTGTGCATCATATCTTTAAAACAGATATTCTCTGTTCATTCATATATAATGCACTCCTCCCTGAATGATTCGGCTTGTTGTATGTTGTCTCCCAAGACTAGCACGAGAGATATGTGCTCGCTCGTCCTCATTCTAAAGGACCATGTGAAAACGGTGATAGTATATGTACCAGTCGATGAGAAGAAGACGGCATTCTCATCCCTTGTCACTTTTGTTTCCACGCACAGAAACACAGATCCTGCTCTGCATCTTGTCAACACCGGATTTTTATAGCTGAAATGATCCTTTCAGCTGTCCCCAAAGCATGTATTGTGTAGATCCTGTATTTGTTTGCTTGCCATTCATGATGCAATGCCTGCCAGTATTTCTAGATGAGATACAGTCACGCTCTGCTTGTTGCTTAGTTTGGAAGTTAATTGTCCAGGTACCTAGGTCACATTTTCTGGCACATCATTCTTCCCGAGCCATGGTACACCAGTTGCGTGTGTGGATGTTCGGCGAATGTGTTGCAAGCATATAGCTGGAGCGTGTGTATGCTACCCAAGTTTTGGACAATCCACCTAATTCATTTGTGTATAGTGCTCGGTTCATCGTAGCAGAATCTGCAAACAGCCTCAATGCTTGCTCATGCGATGTAGGGGTGAGGGACCGAAGTTGGCTGATTTCTTTCCACGATATACATGATGGTCGCGAACGAAGAGAAAATCACCAACAGATTGCGGGTCGATGAACAACAGAATAAATTCAGTGCGTCTTCTGTGGAGAGACTGATTTCGCCATTCTTTTTGAGCAAGACAGAGGCGAAGGCAACAGTGACTATGCGCGGTGAAGAAGCAAAGTATAAAGGCAAGAGGGAACCGGGCCAGCTGGTCTTGCATGAACCATGTGACCTAACCTGCATGCAACAACGGGCAGCTGCGGAGCAAAAGGGTGCAGCTTTGTAGTCCGCTTAGTCCGAGAACGTGCTCACTAAGAGGAGGAGGAGGAGGAGAGAAGCTGCTGTAGACATTGAACTGCCCACCCAAGACACTGGTGGCGGCGAGGCAAAGCAGAGGGAAGCTCAGCTAATGACGCTGACTGAGCGACATAATGGTGCCTCTTCCAAGCCACTCACAAAAATAAGCGCCTAGTGAAGTTCAGGGACAGCGGTGCAATTCATTGGCCGCCTCTTGCTGTAAGCATGTGCAACTTGCAGTAAACCTGCGTATCCCTTTATTCTTCTCTTAGCAGGCAGACGTGTATAAAAGGAACAGCAGAGCGAGGCCAATTCCTCCACTTTCCTGGTTTTCAGTTCCGCCCACTATTCCAATACGTTGATTCTTTTTTGCTATTGTTGTTACAAATGGTATTCTATTCTCCGCATCCCGATATCGTCGTCCCGCCGCTGGACCTCCCGACGTTTCTGTTTTCGTACGCCGAAAAGCACTCTGTATTCGGCACACAGCCTGATCTGCCAGCGTTTATTGACGATGATGTCATCATCTCGTACGCGGAGCTGAAGCATATGGTTACGTCGTTTGCCGCCGGACTGGTCAACAAGCTCGGTCTCAAGCCCCTGGACCACATCGCCCTGGTCCTGCCCAACACGGCGTTTTACGGTGTTTTGGTACTAGGTGCGCAGATGGCCGGGTGTGTCTGCGTCACAACCAATCCGCTGTACACGTCATCAGAGCTGGCACACCAGTTCCGCACGACGCAAACCAAGGCAGTCGTGACGACCATGGACAACCTGGCTACTGTCAGACAGGGGCTGAAGGATGCAGGCTTGGAGGTAGCTGATAGCCACCTTCTGACGATCGACGGGAATGAGGACAACTTCAGAAGAGCCTGTTCGTCAAAGCCGTTCCCGCACGCGTACCTTGCAACTAGGCAGCAGGTGACAAGCACGCCAGCCTTGGTCGTGTTTAGCTCAGGCACGCAGGGATTGCCAAAGGGCGTACAGCTGTCGCATAGCAATGTAATCGCCAATGTTTTGCAGGACATGAGCAGCGACAATAACGACGAGAGGATTGCCGCAGCTGAGTGTGAGCGAAAACCGCGCACGACAATTGCTGTTTTGCCGTATTTCCACTGCTACGCGCTAACAATGACACTGCTGACATGTGTTGGTAAGGGGTATACACAGGTGGTGATGCGCAAGTTTGACGTGGAGGGCTTCTGCGCCCTGACGCAGCAGTACAAGCCGACGTTCGCGCACCTGGTGCCGCCGGCTGTCCTGCTCTTGGCCAAGAGCCCGATTGTCAAGAAGTACGACCTGTCAAGTCTCTTGTACGTGAACTGTGGAGCAGCGCCAATGAGCCCCGAGCTGCAGGACGAGGCAGTGAGGGTCACGCAGTGTGCAATTACCAATGCGTACGGTCTTTCCGAGGCATCGCCGCTGACACATCGTGCGCAGATAAGTGGCACGCCGGTGGGCTCAGTCGGATTTTTGATGGCGTCGATGGAATGCAAGATCGTTGATGACGAGGGCAAGGAGCTGGGCGTTGGAGAGCAGGGCGAGATTTGCCTTCGTGGTCCCAATACCATGATGGGGTATCTCAATAACCCGCAGGCGACCCGCGAAGCTATCGATAGTGACAGATTCCTGCATACTGGCGATATCGGCTACGTTGATCGCGCCGGGTACTACTATATCACCGATCGCAAGAAGGAGCTGATCAAGTACAAAGGCTTCCAGGTCGCGCCTGCGGAGCTTGAGGGGCTGTTGACTAACCACCCGGCAGTGCTCGATGCTGCAGTAATCGGCGTACCCGATGAAAAGCTGGCGACAGAGGTGCCCAAGGCATTCATCGTGATTCGTCCGGACCACAAGCAGGCGGGAATTGCACAGGATGTACAAGAGTGGGTTGATGATAGAGTCGCGTACTTCAAGAAACTGCGTGGTGGAATTGAGCTCGTCGAAGAGGTCCCCAAGTCGGCGTCCGGCAAGATCCTCCGCCGTCTGCTGCGCGACCGCGAGGCTGCGAAGCGCAGCCAGCAGCTCAAGGCTAAACTGTGAACATATTTATTTGCCTGATACAATCACTGACTTAACACGACAGCTTTAATAACAAGTCTTGATAGTCTGTCTGCATACGCCCTGAACGCCTTCCGCTTCATAACATTCGTCATTGACTGACTAACTTTCGGGCTACCGAGGTCTAATGGCACCTCGACGTGTATGAGCAAAGGTGCCAGAACAGAAAGCAAGAAAACACGCTCAAACAGCTGTGGCATCGATAGATTCTTTAACACGCTGAACCGCAGAAGCATCAACTGTGAGCTGCACATGCGTGTTCTCGCCAAGTTTACCTGCCGTTCAACGATGTTAGCCGTCAACTGCTTGCGATTGCCCGGGTCCTCATGTGCCAGCGAAGCCGAGAATACCTTCAAGAGAGGAAACAGCCCGATAACTCGAATAACTTGCTGAAAAGTTAACAGCGTGAACGGCATGGCCAGAACCTGAATCCTAGTCAGATGCGCATGATCCTCAAGAGTGTAAATTATCTCTGGATCATTGCTGATTTTGCAGGTAGTGTCCACCACGACTGTTTCGATGCTATTTGAGAGCCCAAGCGCAATCTGCGGCAATGTTAGCGGCTGTGAGTCATCGTCATCGTCCGAGTTCCCACCAGTAGTCTGAAGCATATATCCTGGCTCAAGGTGTACATCGCGAAGGTAGCGAAAGTGGTTAGTGCCAAGCAGTCCAGACGCTTTGAACATTTTCATGACGTCGACATCTACCAGCATGCGGATACTCTCCAGGGTAGAGAACCCCTCCAAAAAGCCGAGAGTAGTGAACGGATAGGTGTACTCGCAGATAAAGTGACGCAGCTCTGGAAACGGGTTGCCGCTGAGCGGTTTGATACGCAGTTCTCTTGACCGGCTCGCCATACCGATTTCGAACCTCTTGACTGCCGGGTATTCGATCAAGTTGCCACTAGAATCGCAAACGACATTTTGAACATCTTCCGGATAGATGCCAATCAAATGGATGCATTTCAACGTTCTGCTGTTCCGTCGAATTAGTTCGAGATGGTTTTCCTCCAGACGACCAATCCTCAACGATATGTGTTCGAGTGGACCTGTAGTCGAGAGATTCGGTTTGGAATAGCTCCAGCTACCTTCCTCTATCGTCAGTCGCTGCTTCCCAGCAGAGAGCATGTCGATAATATCTGCAATTTTGTCTTGGAAATCCACCGATCCTTTCAAATAAACATAAATGCCTGTGTAGCGCACCCGAGGAAACATGCGTGATAGGATCGCCATGAACTGCCGGATGTTGGTATCCTCGTCTGCTTCTACGGACTCGACAGTGGAGAACCATTCGCTTTCGATATTTATGACAAGCTCGTTGACGTTCTCAAACCTGGTGGTTGCAGGCAGTCCATACTGCAGCCGGCGTGCAGCATGTCCCATGGTAATATCGAGGAAGTTTAATGGTATGTGTGCTACCTTGACTTGTGGCACAGCGCCGACATACACCGCGGTGGTAATGCATGGGAGAAAGTACGCGTTTCTGTTAAAGTTGCAGCTGTGTGAGTTAAATATACCAACCACATCGTGGTATATCAATTTCATAGCAACAGACCGCCAGTCGTGGCAGACCCAGAGGAAGAAAATGGCGGACCTGTGCAGTGGCTGTGGGTCCTTGTGGCAACAACTGATAGTCTTTCGTCTCACACCAGAAGCGTACTCAATTATCTGCTCAAGAACTTGCACTGGAATCGACTGTGCCAGGCTGACCATTTTTGTCACTGACAGTAATGGCAAGGAAAACAAAAGAGAAGAGTGGATAAGAAGAGCGGAATAAAGGTCAGACTTGTAATGCAGTATTTCTTGTACCATTGGAGGCTCAGCACCATGAATTGCCTGCCAACGGCTCACACCACATGACAGTTCACATCGACAATAGTGCCATGGGCATGATGCAGCTCACCATGCAGATGCTGTCTCTCGCCGCATAAAATGTTGTCGGCTCGCTTTCTTGCCTTGTCTTTAAGAGACACGTCACTGCTGTTATGTCTCAGCTACATGAATATGATTCTTACATATACCGCACACACCGCAAATCATGAAAAACATATTTCACGGGCAATAATATAATATGATCGTATGTAAGGCATGGCAGTGGTGATATGGTATATCACATACCATAGTTACAGAATACCAAATAACTATACTTCCATTCAACAGCTTTCGTTACGAAGAACCTCAACAATAGCCGTTTGCCAACAAACCAGCCTCTCCGGTAGTTTCGCCAACGGACTAGCGACTCTGAAATTCATAATCTCCAGCATCACACTTCTCATCAACAGCAAAACCAGCGCCGTCTTCGCATAGCACTTTCCATCAATCCATCTGTTAATCGTCAGCAACTTGGCCTTGGGCCAGTACGTCAGCGACCTAGCAAACAGAACCACGCTGG
>JANBPW010000011.1:0-21872 GCA_027575855.1 Linderina macrospora | reverse complement strand
ATATTGTAATTCCAGTTCGACCCTGGATCAGATTCGGTATATGGTCGTTTTGCATGTGATGTGACGAATTGATATGTGGATTGAGTACACCATGGCGAGCCCATGTATCCTCTACTCTGGCTGCCCTTGCCAAGTAATGGCCAGATTATATTGTCAACGAGCTTAATGTTAGAGATTAGCTACTGACTATCAACTGTCGCTCCTTTCCCACAACAAGTCGCCAGTAACCAAGAGGCTCTAGCGTACATGAAGTTAATTATGATCAACGGATTGGTCTGTCAGCGACCCACCAAACCGGGGAAAGAGGGACGATCACTTTGGCGCATTCAGCTGCCAGGCAGCCGACAGCTCGTTCAGCGCAACATCCATTTATTTTCTATTTTTAAAGCATTAAATATATCCCCCACTAGTGGGCATTAGTTTGTGAACAGCCCAGCGTCAATACTGCCTAATTGAGAAAAAAAGGTCAGTACACATTTGCAGTCGGGTTCTGCTGCAGGGCAGTTCTGGGTTCAGTAAACATGGAGCGGGCCTCTTGCTCCAGGAAGGGAAACAGCGGTGAAGCGTGGGCAAAAAAGAGGGTGAGAACTCAACAAACTTGGCAGTATGAGACCTGTCCATGCTGAAAGGGTTCGTCTGCGTTATTGTTGCGCCTCTCCCTTTGCTCTTTCTTTTTGACAGCATTTATTTTCACACATTCACAATCTCATCCCGCCATTCTCCAAACTGTATACTTTTATTTTGTAGACAACTAGGCTGCTCTCCAGAAACGACAACAACTTCAGAGTGGGAGATCCTTCTTATTTTCATCCGAGCGCGTTTATTCCGGCCATATATTCACTCTTAGCAACCAAACAGGTTTCTCAGCCTGTTCTTAGTTTATCCTCCGAGAGATCGTCCTTAAAGCGCTAAAAGCAAACCCAGGAGAGGCAAGGTCTTGTTTGCCGAGCAGCTATGGAGTTTTGGAAACGAAAAAAGAGTACGCCAGGGAACAGCGGCAACAGCGGCATCAACCCGGCGACGATCTCCGGGCCTATCCACAACCTGGAGCCGTCGATATCGTTCACGAACGAGCCGCCAGTGTCGCCCATCAACCAGTCGTTCCCCAGCGCGAATTCGTCTGATTTCAACAGCAACATGTCGAGTGCGGAATTCCAGCACCTGTACAAGCAATACCGGCAACGGCGACTGTCCAACAACTCTGCACGCAACTCGCAGCTCTCAGTCGACCAAGTGTCGCCGACGGAAATGCAACATGGAATGAACAGGCAGCGCAGCAATGGCTCAGAGTATGCGGCACCCATGTCGTCGCAGACATCGGTGCATTCGGCAAACCGGGCACCGTCGGTTATCTCTAATGCGAGTTCGGCTGGCGAATACGCAGAGTCGGCGCCGGGCGCGGGCAGCACGCCGCGGGGGTCGCTGAGGTCAGCGAGGAGCGCTGCTCAGCCTAGCCGGTCGCAGGCAACTGGCAGTGGTGGAATGGCAACGGGAGATCCCCGTGACCCGAGTTATGCGGCGCGTAGCGGGAGCTATGGCAGCCGGACGTTGCCTCGGGGCTTTGATGAGCGGCCGCAGATGGCGTCAACTACGCCGAGCTTTTACAGTGGGTCTAGTACGGTTTCGGCAGCCAGCGGGACACGGCGCAGCGGCATGTCAGTAGCAGGCATTGGCGGATTTGGTGGGCCGCAACAGCAGCAACAGCAGATGGATGAGGAGAATCTGACTGAGGAGGAGATCGACTTGATGCTGGGGAGGCTGATGGACGAGATGGATCTGAAGGATGCGCAGCGGATGCAGATGCAGAAGCTGTCGACGCAGAACAAGCTGAAGCTGATCAAGCAGAACCGGCAGCTGGAGACATTCCAGCTGGACAGCAAGAGCAATGCGCCTGAGTACTTTTACCGCTACCTGAAGGAAACCGACATCCGCTCGTTGCCCAAGCAAATGCTGCTACATCTGCGGATCTGTGTGACCACGCAGCCCGTAGGCTGGGTCAAGCAGTTTGTCGAGATGCAGGGTCTGGAGGCTCTCTCAGAGTGCCTGGGGATCCTAAACCACTCGCGCACACGCAAGGGCGACGATATCACAAAGGAAATGGAGATTATCCGGTGCATCAAGTCGGTGGTCAACATCCAGTGGGGCGCCCAGGACGTGCTGCGGTTCCCGTCGTGTGTCCACAACCTGTGCTTCTCGATCGATGCGCCTTCGCTGCTGACTCGCCGTTTGATCTCAGAGATCCTGACGTACATCTGCTATCTGAACGTGCCCACTGGCCATGCGGCGGTTCTGAAGGGTCTCGATAAGCTGCAAAAGTTCCGCGAGATGCAGAAGCGCTTCGAGCCCTGGATGCGCGCCCTCGAGACTGCGATTGATGGCCGTGGCCGGATGGGCAGCAAAGTGGGCGTGTCTGACGAGCTGCGGCAGATGGGCGGCACGGCAGACCGTGATTTGACGGATTACGTTCTGTCGAGCATGATCTTTGTCAACGCCGTCGTCGGCGTCTCGGACGATGTGGAGATGCGCAACCACTACCGCAACCAGCTCAACGCAGCCGGACTCTCGCGTATCATGAAGAAGCTACGTCAAGGATTCGACAGTCCCCTGATTGCCCTGCAGCTGAACAAATTCGAAAAGGACTCGGAGCAGGACCACGCCGATGTCCTTGAGCTGTACAATCAGCAGATCATGCAGGACATGACGGATCCCGAGGAGGTCTTCCAGGCTATCCTCGCCCAGATCACCGACGATGAGAGAGCGCGCGAGCACTTTTTGTCAATCCTGCAGCGCATGCTTCTGTTGCGCGATGACTTTATTGCTGACACTGGGTCGCTCGCCGAAGGTATGTCGGGCAAACCCACCAAAGCTAAATACTACCAGCTGCTCGACGAAATCACCACGCAGGTCGTCATGGATATTCGCACCAACGACCAGATCGGCTCCGACTATGCCTCCGACGAGGACCGTCCGCTGGCTAGCCGCAACACAGACTCGTTCACGAACCAGTACGGTGTCAGCGTAGCCGGCATCATCGACAAGTTCTCCAACGAGGAGCAGCTCGAGGAGGCGGTGCGGGAGGCAAAGGATCTGCGCGAGCAGTTGGAGAAGGTCACCAGGCAGAAGAACGAGCTCGAACTCGAGGTATCGCTAAAATCTGAAGGTCTGGTTGGGACCCTGAAGACCAAGATCTTTGCTCTCGAGGATCTGCTGCGTATGTCTCGTCATACCATCGAGGCATTGCAGACGCAGATCAAGGAGCTTCGCGACCAGTTTACTCAGAAGCTGGCAAAGCAGGATTCGCAGCTCAAGCAGCTCTACGCTGCTCTGCAGGACGAGGCTGGCGAGCATGATATGCTCAGGCAGCTGAAGGACGATCTGACCATCGAGAACGAGGTGCTGCGGAGCGGCGTGGCACTGCAAGTGTCAGAAGATGATCCAGATCACGTCGTGCTCAACCACGACCGGCTGCTGGCTGAGATCGAGAAGCTGAAGATGCAGCGTCCGGATCTCAATCGCATGACCAAGGCACGCCAGATGCTTGAGGAGTTGCTCGCCGAAGCTGGCCAGGGACTGGTGACCAAGCCGGCTGGTGCCAAGCCCACAGCTGCCACATCGGCTGCTGCCAATGTCCCCAAAGCACCAGCTGCTACTGATGCTGCGGCATCGCCTCAATCACCGGTGTCCAATTTGCCGCAGGGCGCGAGAATGGGCACTGTCACAATGCAGTCACTAAGCAGCACTACTGGCAGACTGCCAGAGTTCGCCAAGGAGCTGCAGGACAAGCTTGGCAAACGCCAGGGCAACATTACCGTGGTTAAGGGGACGATCGATGACGATGAGGAGGGTTCGGGAGTCCAGCCTGCAAGTGCTACCGGCGATGGTATTACAGCCGACGGTAGTGCTTCTGCGGACACCTCTGCTCCTATTGCTGGTGTTGGTGCTGGTGCTGGTGCTGGTATTGGTGCTGGTACTGGTGCTGCAGGTGCTCTGGCTCATGGCTCTGACTCTAGTACTGCTCTTGCTGCATCTGGTGCTGCATCTGGTGCTGCTCCTCCGCCTCCAGCCCCACCACCACCACCCATGGTCGGTGGTCCCTTCTGCCTTATCACTGGCGCTTCCAGCGGTGCTGCTCCTCCACCTGCTCCGCCACCCCCTCCGATGGCTGTTGGTGCGCCGCCACCTCCTGCCCCGCCCCCACCGCCACCCATGGGCGGCACAGGGGCGAACACTGGCCCGACTGCCTCAGCACTGGCCGGAGTCAAACTGCGTTCGACCAAGACCGACGATGCACCCGCAGCACCTCCACCGCCAGCGCCTCCTGCACCCAGCGGTGGACCACCAGCACCAGCTCCCCCACCACCACCACCACCGCCCCCAGGTGGTCCTGGAGCACCGCCTCCACCGCCTGCTCCTGGACTGCTGGGACCGTTGCGGCGCAAGGAGCTCCGGTATATCCCAAAGGTGAAGCTGAAGGCACTGCAATGGGAGAAGCTGAGCGACCAGCACGTCGACAAATCCCTGTGGTCCGAGCTCGAGTCGCGCGCCGGACTCGACGAAAAGCATGTCCTCGATACCCTGCACTCCAAGGGCGTGTTTGACTCCGTCGAGCGCATGTTTGCGGCCAAGCAGGCAGTTGATATCTTTGCGCTGCGCGAGAAGCGGCGCAAGGAGCGCGAGCAGCAGCAGCAGGAGGAGATCACGGTGCTGGACTCGAAGCGCGCCTATGATCTCAATATCATGCTGGGGATGCTCAAAAAGTACTCTTTCAAGGACCTCCGCATTGCCCTGCTGCGCATGGACAACTCGATTCTGACCGAGAATGTCCTGAAGCAGCTTTTGCAGTTTGTGCCGACTCCCGAGGAGCGCGGTCTGCTGTCGGCGTATCACGGTCGTCCTGACCGCAAGCGCCTGGCTCGCCCCGACCGCTTCTTCCTGGAGACCATGAAGGTCTGGCGGTACGAGCAGCGTCTGCGGGTAACGACCACCTGGGCTACCTGGAACGAGGTCTTCCGTGACTTGCAAAACGACGTTGCTTCCGTCATGACCGCCTCGCATGCTGTCGCTACCAGCCAGCACTTCCCGCAGGTCCTCGAGGTTGTGCTGTCGATCGGCAACTACATGAACGGCTCAGGATTCCGTGGCGGTGCGTTCGGATTCAAGATCGCCTCCCTGAACCGCATGATGGACACAAAGGCAGATGACAACAAAACCACGCTGCTGCATTTCGTTGCTTCTACCGTGGAAGAGAACTTCCCCGACGCGCTCGAGTTCTTGCAGGAGCTGAAGCCCGTCGATAGCGGTTGCCGAGTCTCGTATGCGGAAATGAAGGCTGATATGGGCGACATGCGCCATCGTCTGCAGGACGCGAAGCGCGAACTGGAGCTGCTGCGCGAGCAGCGCGAGACTGAGCTCAAGGAAATTGCCATTGAGAACGAGAAATCGGCATCGGAGCCCAAGGTCGAAGGCAGCGACAGCACGCCACCACCGGCGGCAGCAACAGACTCTGGCGACGATTCGTCCAGTGAGTCGACGAATGGCAACCTGACCACCAGCTCAGCGTCCGATCCCCAGGACCGCTTCCTTTTGACAGTGCGTCGATTCCTGATCGAAGCCAACGAGCAATACGATGCGCTGAACTCGCAGTTCACATCCATGGAAGACGCCTACAGCAACTCTGTGCTTCTCTACGGCGAAGACCCCCGCTCAATGACGCCCGAAGAGTTCTTTGGCATCTTCAAGACCTTCACCGCCTCGTTCGACCAGGTCATCCGCGACAACCACCGTGAACGCGAGCGCAAGAAGGCTGCTGAGAAACGCCGCAAGCAGATTGAGGCGCAGATCGAGCAGAAACGACTCAATAGGCAGAACCGCGCCGCTTTGCTTGCCAACGGCACGTCGCGGATCCGCGTCGACGCCAATGCTGAGAACGCCAATGCCTCGGATTCTGCAAACGAGTCGCCAGCCCCGTCGACATCTACCGCTGGTGGTGCTGGAACCGAGAATGGCGCTGTCGATGATCTGCTAAAGTCGCTTATGGCGGGTACGGATCTGGAGAGCGTCGAGGCATCCAAGCGGCGTCGTCGTAGAGAGTTGATGAGCATTCGTCGTCGCAGTAGTTTAAGACGCAGCGTGCATCGCACTAGCATCTCGATCAAGGCGCTGCAGATGCTCAAAGATATCAAGGAGGAGGACCCTGATGGCGACATGTCGGAGCCTGTGCCGCCGCTGCCGTCGCCTAACTCGGCTATGATGCGTGCACATCGCAGTAAGATGGCGACTATTACCGAGGATGACAGTAGTGCTAGCCCGAGCCGTGGATCCGAAGAGCTTCGTGAAGCCCGTCGCCGCTCCCGCCGGCAGCTGCTTGACGAAGACTAGTTAGTTTTGGCCCCACCCACACTACCATTGGTCTGTAGCCAGTATGTTTTTGATATTAATACATGTCCGCACATCTATATCCGGCATACTGGCTTTGTGTACCTTGAATTATGAACCACATTTTGACATTGAATTTTTGGCTCATCTGGGTCTGGGAATTCCACCACGTAATCACGGCTCTTCTTGTGTTGTAGATCCATAGCTGGGTTCTAGAAAAGTGTTGGGTAAGCACTGCTTCTTTGAAAGTGGACATGCGAACAGGAACTGTGCATTGATTTCTTCACGCTGCTCATGTCTTACTGGCCACTGGTTGGTTTCCGCTGCGACATGCAGCTCTACCGCTGGATCGTCAGCAAACAGAGAATCCATTCGCTGCCTTCCCCCTTTTCTCTGTGAGAAACGAAACTACACGATAATTTTCTTCTCAAAACATTTGCTGGTATAAAGACACCAAGATGGACACGAATGATGAACAAGAAGTTCCATCCACAACATTCCTTCCCTTCCTTTCCCTTCCCCTCTCCCGCCGTAATTTCCTTACATAAGCGCCCTTATTTCCAACTCTTGACAATGCGGACCGCCAGTATCCGCAGCTTCTTCTCGCTTGTCCTCCTGGGCGCCACGATGGCGTGCCTCGCCGTCGCGCAAAACACCAACTCTACAGAGCGCAAGTACACTCCCCGCATTGTCGGCGGTGCCCCCATGACCAGCAAGGGCTACGGCTTCACCGCCTACATCATTGCCCGTGAGTCCACGACCAAGGGCGGTCTGTGCACCGGTTTCCTCATCACGCCCACTGCCGTAATCACCGCAGCGCACTGCATCAAGCCCGATACAAGCACTACCTACGTAGCCTCCCAGTTCGAGGTTTGGTTCGGTCTCGACGCCCCCACCCAGGCCAAGAGCGCCAACGGTTTCAAGGTCAGCAGTATCCAGTGGGCATCGGACTTTACTCTGACAACGATGTTGAACGATATTGCTATTCTGCACCTGAGCAGCCCTGTGCCGGAGTCTGTTGCCACCCCTACTAAGATCTACACGGGTCCCGTGTACCTGGATTCGCCTATTTTCGCCGCTGGCTTTGGTCGGACTAAGCCGAACGACCCGAACTCGCAGCCGCCGTCGCTCATGTCCGTTGGTCTTCGCCTTGGCTCAAACTCTTTCTGCAGGGCAAACAACCCCTACTTCAAGACCTCCAGCCAGCTCTGCACCGCCTATATTTCTGGCCGCGACACTTGCCTTGGTGATAGCGGTGGCCCGTTGTTCACAATCACTGACCGTGACTATCCTGTTGGAGTCCTTGGTATCACGTCCATGTCCACGTACCCGAAAAACGATCCTACCGCTATTTGCGCTAGGTCAGATGTCACTGGATACTACACTAGGCTGGAGTACTTCCTTGAGATGATTGCCAAGTCTGTTGGTGTCAGTGCTGACAGCATCACTATCAGCAACTCGACGGTCGCACGTCCCACTGATACCCAGGCGGATGCCGATGAGAACACCCAGGATTCGAATGATAAGTTTATTCGTTCGGCGAGCCGCACTGGTATCCGCTCATCCTTGCCCACTGCTACTAACGATGTCACGTTCTCGTTCTCCCACTACTCCATGTCGCTGTCCTTCCCTAACTATACGCCCAAGCCCTCAATTGGCGGAGTCATTGAAGTCAACGCTGCCTCTCGTCGCACTGCAGTCTCCGCTATTCTTCTGATTGCAGCGGTTGCTCTGTTCCTCTAATTTCAAATAAATATCTTAATTCTTGCGTCAATCGCTGAGGATCCTTGCGCAATATACGAGTATGTAGGCTACACCTGCTGGAATAAATAGCCATTCTTTCTAGGGAACATGGAATAGCGTATCAATTGAGTTGATGGTTGGATAATGGCTAGGACATTCATTGCTATACCTTAATCCACACATGATCCCTCTAAACTAGGAGTCTGGCTTGTGAACTAGTATTCCGGAGCATGAATATGGATCTAAGTGCATCATCATATGCTGTCTCAACTGATCACATATCGGACCACACGGCTGTCACACAGGAATCTTGCCGCCTGCGTACTCATTTCCAAATTAGCACTGGAATATTCCGTCTAGGCGGTTGGATTAGGATAACGTCCTAGAGCTGTCCTGCTTCTTTGGGGACACAGAAATCAGGCATTCGTTCCTGGCGGCCGCTGCTAAATGATCGTCAGTCTCCCTTTCCCAAAGCGCAGCGGATGAAAATCTCTGCAATTTGGAAGCAGAAGCCTGGCACCTGAATCCTGCTTACTCGAAGAAAATATCGAATGCGAGAGAATATAAAGCTGCAGCCTCTGGTCTAAGTAGTCTCGCTATGCAACCCGTCGCACCGGTCTTTCTTCCCTATACCCTTCACACGTACTATCCTTATTTTTAACGAAAAATGCGCCTTCCTCCCTTATCAATTCGCTCTTCCTTGTTGCATCTGCAACCCAAGCAGGCGCTCTACCAGAAAACGCCAAGACTCATTCCACGGATGGCACAGCTGCTGTGCCTCGTATTGTCGGAGGAACTCCTGTTGCTGATGACAGTTTCAATTTTGCTGCTCGTATTGTCACCAATCTTTTCTTTGAAGAGTCCCTCTGTACCGGTTCGCTTATTGCTCCCAACGTCGTCCTGACTGCTGCTCACTGTCTGGTCCCTGCATACAGATCAAGACTACTCAATATTCCAGTAAACGTTACTTTCGGGTATTCAAGATCATCGTCTGGCCAGAAATTTAGCTCGACCAAGTTCCACTTGCACAGCCGTTACGACAGGGACATGGCAAGAAACGATATCGGGCTGATCATCTTGCCGGACAGTGTTCCAGAGGATGTGGCCAAGCCGGTCAAAATCTATACTGGCGGATACGACGAGGATACAGTCTTCACTGCTGCTGGTTATGGCGTGGCTGCAGAAGGAAATAAGATGCCTTCTTGGGATCTGATGCAGGCTGACCTCAAGGTTGGTGACAAGGCGTTTTGCGAGCACTCGAGCTCCGCATGGGACGTTCCAACCCAGATTTGCCTTGCTCACAACAATGGCCGCGATACCTGCGTGGGAGATTCAGGCGGTCCTGCTGTGGTGCACGACAAAGATGGCAACATTGCACTCCTAGGAGTTACAGCGTATGGTGCCGGCGCCCAGCTGAGGAACCCAAAGTGCGGTGCAGACAACGTCGCCGGCTACTACACCGATGCGTCAAAGTACATTAGCTGGATTAGCTCTACTGCAAAGCTGGAGCCGGCCAGTTTTACGACAGGGAACTCCAAGGGTAAAGGTGTTTTGCAGCCGTACAATGGTGACACCACGAACAGCTATTTCAGCCAGTATATGGAGCTCTTGGAGGCATCTGCGCTTAGCTACCTTGATGAAGCGGAGACGACCGGAAGCCCAGCCCTATCCAGAGGTGGTGGCAAGGGTTCACCAAACCACGGAAACGCCTTGACCACATCGTTCGGCGCTGGAGCATTGCTAGTTGGTGTTTCTTTGTTTGCTTTCATGTAGCGACTCTTGCCTTTTTCATATTGCCCAATAGAAATCGTAGACATTTTGGCAATCGCACTTTCCGTATTGACGACTCTGGAAATCCATTACAGAAATGTATAGACAGTTTGCTGATACTTTGGGAGGCTGTTGGGCTTACGGTAAACATTCTTCTACCAAAGAGGCATGCTGCGGAAAGGCACGCTTGGTATGACTATGGCGGCAAAGAAAATGCATGGAGTTTGGTTTCACAACTATTCAACCATATCAAGAGGCTCTACTTGGCTGAGGGGTTAGAGTTGCTTTTCTCTTTGAGCACTACTCCTTTGAATGCAGCAAACTTTTCATTGTACTAAGCTATGATGCAGCTATCGCCACCAAAAGCCGAGACCTAATAGGGAGATTATCGGGATCATTGAAACCATGGATGTTACTGTAATCTTCTGCCGGTCCAGTTGGCTGCGTGGTACTATTTTGGTCGGTTGGTTCTTGTTTGTGGTGGGGTAGCTCAATTGCTTCGAGTGTGATAGACATTTGCTAAATGTAGATAGAGAAGCACATGCACCCTTTTATACCTTGTAATATCATCTTGTCCAAGTGATGGTGGGTTGCGCAGTATGGCCACTCTGGCAAATTCATTCTTGTACAATATACACTCAAATGTAAAACGCTGACATCATATATGTAGACTGCAGAATATCATTGTTTAATATGTGATGCTGGAAAGTCATCCACACAATGAAAGTATACTATATATTGATAGTGTAGTAAATACGGCCTCCTGCAACCGTATTGAATCAGTTAACTCTCTGAGCACCTTTCCACGACTGTATTTTAAGTGGGGAAAATGCTATATGAAAGAAGGAAGAAGGAGTCGTATGATAATGCAGGCGGTGAATGTTTATATTGCAGCTGGTATTCTGGACCGTGAGGCATAGGCGAGGTGTGGTGAGAGTCATGTGCTATGTGTGACCCAGTATACTTGGCGAGGGATGAATGAGGGGAACCACAGATAGCATTTTATCTCGGTGATGTATATCAACATGAGTATAGGTCGTATGCAGTACATTGACATCATATTTTACATAAATACAAAATCTTGACTTCTGCCTCTCGCATATTTCAAGTGGGTGCTACCTCCACCCTGCAATATTTAAACATCATGGGCAACCTTGGGACTGCGAAGTGAACAGGGTAGCTCAAGCTTGTCATCATAAATATTGTCCGGAACTTATTGAGCTGGTAGTCTGCCATAGGGCATATTGCGTGTCGACTTCAATACAAGTTAAATATTTTGCCAGAAGTACTATGTCGAAACACGTGTATGAATGAGGAAGCCATGTGTTTACATCTTGCCTACACTTGATAAGCATTCCGAATATACACACTATGTATTGAATCAAAAAGATACTTTACTTTTTTTGAATAGGCAGCTTTGCGAAGCATTTGTGGCCGCAGTCTCCAATCGCCATTCCCCACTCCAAAGAAATAATATTCTGGGCGCCTTGTGCAATCAGCTGCCTCTGATAACGAATAGATGTGCCAGGTCATATTCAAGGGGCACAGAGCTGCCCAGTAATTAGCTCCGGGTGATCATCAGCCCACCATGGTGGCTTTGAATGGCGTCAAAAGGCATGCTATAATGATGATTCAGTGCCAAGCAGGCTTGTTCGGCAAGAATAAAAATAGTCTATTAAGCAGTCATTAGCGCCATTAGTGCAATTTTTGCTTTGTACCCCTCCATACCCCTACTGCGATCCCTGGGGAACAACCCCACCTGCAGCTCTAATTCAACCACAAGCAAAGGAGAGACAGCTGTAAGGTAGCAGTGCAGCTGTTCCACAGTCATACCTGCTTGGGTGCTGCACAGCAGCGATATTAGGTATATTTGATACGTGCATAGGCAAAGGAAGGGGCTTAGCGGCACAATCCCTGTATTTGCAGCCGATTGTTCTGGCAAATGATCTTCACCCGAGTGTGAATACCTCCACAGTTCTCTTCAACCCATTTTTCCTCGGCCGCCTTGCAGATTGGCGAATCATGACCACCCCATCCTCCTGGTGTCTAAATCCTGTGACTTGAACTCTTTCTGTTGCATCCCACATCAGCTCCGTATTCGATTTTCTCTTTTTCTCTCTCTAGTAGTTAGTGCCTTTTAAACATTGTATATAAAGGGCACGCGCCTTCAACCAAACCATCTCCCAAAGTATAATGGTAACGAGCAGATACCCGAACAATGAATCATCGGACCAATACGATGCTGACTGCAGCGAGCAGGAAGACGAAACTACCGCAGTAGAAGGAAATGACAAGATTGACGAGCAGGGCGAAGAGATGAGCGATGAGGAAGACGAAGATGGACATGGGATGTTCATCTGTGACAAATGTGAGGGCCGATACAAAACGCAAGACGACTTGGACTGGCACTGGGCAGTCTCACACAAATACCTTCAGCGTCGCCGCTGATTCCCACCCCCATGTCTCATACTGTACCAACAAAACAAAATAAATTTGGACATATAACCTTGATGAAGGTTCTCGGCACTGCATGGAACCTGGTAGAATATTTTGTGTATGCTTCCCCAAACCCAAGCCTCATTATGCAGCTGTTGTCAAAAATAAATTTTGCAGACACTCCAGGGGCTCTGGCACCATATTGCCTCAGGTCAAAAATAAAGAAAATCAAGCAGGTCTACTGGCAACCCTTGCTGAGTAATATAGACATGGTGTCAGGTTCCGGATATAGATCTGGGTAATACATGCTTTCTCTGAATATGCACATAAAATAACACCATATATTGCCCTGTCCTTACTACAGAGGGTAATGTATAGACATACTTGCACAGGGCACACAAGCTGTCCCAGATGTAGTCGCACCTATAACACATACACCTCATTTTGCACCTACTACATGTGGGACCACGCATTTGCCAGCAAACAGAAAGAAAATTTTTATTCCTTCTCAAACTAGTCTCGCGAAAAAGGAGCAGAGAAAGATGATTTGACGGGGGCGTCAAGTCACGTATGAGAAAATCGTATAAATTCAGATTTGGCTCTCACGATTGTTAACAACAAATCTCTCCTCCATTTACCCCTCCGACTTTTATTTTTCCATACAATAACGATGGCGCGCATCAAGGTATCGTACTCAACACGTAAGCTTGTTCTGAAGAGCGGACAATACTACTGCGAAGGATGCCAGCGGGAGTTTGCTAGCCAAGATGAATACAACCAGCACTATAGCATGTACAGCAGGTTCATGACCGGCAGGGCGCGAACGCACTAGATTTAAATAAATTGTTCTACAGTTTGCTTGTTATGTGATGTTTGTTCGCAGAACCTGAAATGATAAATTCCTCGAGCACCTGGGTATATTTCGGTGTTGGAATATCTATGTTTACAAACAGCATATTCCATGGCATTATTTGCTGATGTTATCAGAAACTGGGCGGTGCCACAGCAGGATAGTGAGATTCTTTTGAAATGGAAACATGGGCTAGGTATAAATCCAGGGTAAGCGGGCAGGGTATTTGCATGATGCAGTAGACAACTGTTTCTCCCTTAAGCTCCCCTCCCCCCGCTCACCGTCTCTTCCCAAGAACTGACATGGCCGCCTTCGCTGACAATATCTCAGGCACTTCTTCTGGGCTCAAGCTCTGCATCAGCGCCACCCACTACCCGTGTCCCCTCTGCGAATACGTATTCTACACTGAGTTCAACCGAGCGGTTCATTGTCGTGACTGCCATTGAAAGTGGGAAGCTGGTGTGACGTCAGACAAATGCGGTAATCGAATGAAAATTAATGCGCGGCCATGTGCCCCAAGTTGTGTTGTTGAAAGCACTTTTCTCGGTCGCGATTTTCTGCTCGTTCGTACTCTTTCGACTGCAATGCCAAATTTCTCCCTATTTGTTTAACAATCAAATTTTGGCACAATTATGAGCACTCTTGACAACAATGACCCGCCAATATACGACCCAGCACACGCAAGCGACCTGCTGACACAGACAGTAATTGCATTGAGCATTGGCGGCACAGCATTCCTCGCATTCTGTCTGCTACGGTTCCGCTGGCCCTCAGTGTACGCTCCGCGCACACGGCTGCAGTTCTCAGCACCAGCCCGGGTTGGCAAGACGTTTCTTGGCTGGGTAACCATGGTCCTGCACGTAAAGGACTTTGAAATAATGTACAGCGTGGGGCTCGACGCATTACTTGTGCTGCGGCTGTTCAAGATGCTAAGCGCACTGTGTACAACAGCAGCAGTCATCGGTCTGGTTGTGCTGGTGCCGCTCAAGGTCATATTCGATGAGACAGACCACTCGGGCGGCAAGAATGACGGCACCAAATGGACGCTCTATGACTCGGTCACGACAGCAGCACTGGGCTCCGAGCAGCCGTTGGTGGTGCACTTTGCCTTCGCCTACGTGTTTACCGCCTTGGTGTACTTTTATTTTGCCCGGTTTGCATACCAGGCAATCTCTCTGCGGTGGCACTACCTCTTGCGTGTTCGCAACACGCGGCCAGCTCGCTCGATCATGGTCACCGGAATCCCATCTGAATTGGCCACAGAGGATGACCTGAAACGGCACTTTGAGAAGGACCATCTAGGCGAAGTTGTTTCAGTAGAGATTGTTCCGCGGATTGCGCGAGTCGGAGTCCTGGTGCGCAAGCGGGCACAGCTGATGAAGCTCATTGAGGACCAGATCGCAGTGCTGCTTGGCAACCCATGCCCGGTTGACGGCTACGACCGAGACTACCTCTATGCATTGCTGACATCGCACGAGGAGGAAGAGCGTGAGCACGCAGTGCAGCTGATCCGAGAGTGGTCGTTGCCGCGATTCCGTGAGTGGGACTTGGAGAACCGCATCCAGCGCATCTATAAGCTCCTGGGTCCATTCCATCATGTCGACGGGGTGATCCAGAACATGCGGCAACAGTGGTTTGCCAACTATGACGGCAAGAGCGAGCGTGGATCAACTGTCGGGTTTGTTACATTCGCCAATGCTGCCTCGGCACACCTGGCTGCGCAGTCGTTCTCGTACTCCCAACCATTCCAGCTGCGTGCCCAGCTGGCGCCAGAGGCTCGTGATATCCACTGGGAGAATGTCACAATGACCCTGTGGTCGCGTCTCACTCGCGGGTGTTTGTCGCTGCTCGGATACATCCTGATGCTGACATACTGGATTGCCATGGCCACGATGCTGTCAAAGATGATGCAGCTAGAGTCGCTGAAAGAGCACTTTCCATCGCTGCCTGACCCAAAAGAGAACCCGTGGCTCAACAGTCTGCTCAGATATAACACGGTGGTGATGGTGCTGTCACTGATGAATGCCTGCGTGCCGTATATCCTGAAC
This sequence comes from Linderina macrospora, assembly GCA_027575855.1. Taxonomy (NCBI): domain Eukaryota; kingdom Fungi; phylum Kickxellomycota; class Kickxellomycetes; order Kickxellales; family Kickxellaceae; genus Linderina; species Linderina macrospora. The sequence goes on along the minus strand of JANBPW010000011.1, from coordinate 6,650 downwards.
TGGGTAGCCGAACTGTCTGGGATCCAGAGTCGGTCAGCTATACAAATGTCGGTTCTACAGCGGTATTTCGTATTCATGGTAGTTATCGTCCTGCTCACAATCACAGTGTCTGGGACTGTATTCCGTGACTATGACAAGTGGATCAAAGACCCGAGCAAAATCCCAACGATGTTTGCCGAGAACCTGCCCAAGGTAGCGCTGTTCTTCATGGACTATATCATCCTGTATGGACTGGGCTACCTGCCTGTGCAGCTGCTGCAGCTGGGATCCATCTCGCTGGCCGTGTTCCGGCGCATGGTGTGTAGGACACCACGGCAGTTTGCCGATGCTCTCAGACCCAACTACATCGACTGGTCCTTTATTCTGCCGCAGCCTATGCTGATATTCGTGATCCTGGCGACGTACTCGTCGCTGGCACCATTCATCCTGGTGCTTGCTGCCATGTACTATGCGATCGCATACCTGGTGACAAAGTATCTTGCGTACTATGTGTATTCTCGGCAGTTTGAGACCGCTGGCGCCATGATCATCCCGATTCTCAAGATGCTGACAGGTAGCATGTGGTATTACTACCTGCTAATCATCGGTCTTTGCGCGCTGAAAGGCGCATTCGGCTATGTGCTTCTCTTGCTCCCAGTGCTCTGGGCTAACGCCTATCTGATTACGTTCGTGTCTAAGATGTTTTACGACGACGGTTCGTTTGTGCCGCTCGACCTATGGCACCAGAATGAGGACGGGCAGCTTGGATCAACCCCGCACCTATCCCAAAGTAGGACCGAGGGCGTGTCTCGCACCGACAGTAACGTCAACTATACAGGGGAGACCAGCCATGCCACGTCAACCGACTACTTGTTGCCTCGGCCGCATGTGCCATCGCCTTTTGGTTCGGCACTGGATGCACTGGACCAGGAGTCGCGCGGTTCGGTTAGCAGGGCATGGGAATCGATGAAGCAGCGGATGCAACGGGTAGCCGGTTTCATGTTTAGCTGGATCTATGTCAACCCGCAGCGCACGCCATCGGTGTTCCGGGACCTCGACCGCAGCTATAGCATTAACGCTGAGGACCTAGAGCATGGCCCTGACGAGCCACCGTCTAGTGAGCTGCCACAATCGCCCCGATTCAGCCTGACGTTCCAAGAGAACGGCGGCAATAATACCACCAGTATGCGGGCCGAACTGATGCTTGGCCGTGACCAGCGCGCGTCGCGGATTGAACCCGATGCCTTCACTGACTTTGTGCAGTCGCCGATATCGCTGCTGGAAGGTGTGCTTGATGAGGGACTGGCTGTGTACGAACACCCGTATTTAGTGAGCAATCTACCTACATTCTGGCTGCCCATGAAGAAGCAAGCAGAGTCGGGAGAGTAGGTTTACGACATTAATGATTTGGCTTATATGCGAATATAGTAGAGACGCTACACATAATACATGCTGCTATCCAGCCGCTGGTGAGTGCGGATGATCGCTGCCCCTTTGCTTGGCCCATGCTGGTCCATCGATTGCTTGACAACGTTAAAGCTGTGGCCAGATTCGACGAAATGGCAGCGAGAACGATTGGCTACACGGTGCGCGTAGTATGCAGGCGGAGCCAGCGATACCGAGCGAGTACACAGCATGTACGTATAGCACAAATGGTATGTCATTTTCTGCAATTCATCCTGTGTATAGCGGGCATCATCGTGCAGCACATAATAGTGCGTCGGTCTGGAGGTGCTTCGCAAGGCAGCGTGCGAGTATAGGTAGAAATTGACCATATTGGGCAGTGCCACCGAGTGGTCGATACATGTTCCAGGTACGCAGTTGCCATTGCGATTACCATCCTGGCCGGCCGGGAAGAACCGCGTGTTGTGTCGCTTCATGACAGCCATGAAAGTGATCAGCGGTCTGTAGCCAGGCTCGATCTGCTCGCAAGCTCTGCGGATCTCGGCAATTTCATGGTCCCTGACCTGCACAAACTGCACCTCGCCGACACCATCGCGATAGAACACAATGCGCTTGGGCTTCATTCCAGTTGCCTGGAAAAACAGACGTAGATGGCGCACCACTGACTCGTGCATCATGCCGACCAGTACCTGCCGTGCCGGCTGCTTGATCAATGTAGCTGCGTAGCGAAGACCCAGAAGGTTGATTGAGCCCACAATCGAGGCAACTGACTCGTGGTTGTGGTCCCTGGGGGACGGGTGAGTGACATCGCAGCCCATGAACAGCGTCGGCTCACACTGCAGTATCGCTTGCATATTTTCGGCTGCTAGCCCTAGGTTGGTGCCGCCTAGCTTGGCGTTGATTTTTAGGCTGAGGTTGACGCAGAACTGCAGGCTAGGCTTGATGATATGCTTGGCTAGCATGCATTGCGTGTGAATGCCCATGGTGGTGTAGGCAAAGCTCTTGACTAACTGATATGTCTGGACATTGGTTGTTGGAAGGATGACCAGCAGCAGCTGTAGCGGCGATGAGGTCCGGGATCCCTGGGCGGCAGCAGCAGTTATGGCACTGTGAACATCTTGGAAATTTCCGTAGTGAATAGAAGGACGACAGTTGTGCACAACCACGCCCTTGGTGTTGCACATCTTGCACAGGGACGTGACAAAATCTTGAACACACGCCGTTGGCAACCTTCGCTTATTCTTAAACACCACGACAGCCCAGCTCCTCAGCGGGGTGCCAGCACTCAGGACGCTGCGGTTACGCATAGTCCAGATACCATGTGTCGGCGTGAACTTCTGGATCCGTTGGCCCTGGCCACAGCTCATGGTCGGCGGTGGCAAGACCCGGGACTCAATAAGCGACAGGTCAGGTATCAGCGCAATGTTGAATGCACGGAGGATGGGTGAGTTGTCAAGGTCAAGGTCTCTGATTGCCTGAGCCATTTGGCTACGATTTTCGGCTGGTCGTTGGATGGAGAATTGCTTGATTTTTTCGAGCTGCTCGGGCGTACACTTGCTGCCGCAGCATTGTTTGTCAGCTATCTCGCAGTGTTCCATCGGGAATATCGAGCCGTTCTTGCTTTTCATGCCAGCCAGGAACGGGTAGCGCAGGCGGATATTGTAGCGCCTCCGATAGTACTCGACGATAGTAATTGTCTCGCTTTGGTTGATGTGGTCAGGGTCGGACCATTCAAACGTCTCTCGGCTCAGCGGTCGGGCAGTGACACCCACAACACAAAATTTCACTGAACTGCGCACAGTCTTGTCTCGTTATCACCCACAAGACAAATGCATATAATTTTTGCGAGTAATTTATCGATTCCACTTGGGGTTTGGTCACAATAGGGATGAAGCGTGTAGCAAAAGAGATATGGCTGGGAGAAGAAATGGTGGCAGTGGAAGACACCTGCTCTGAATGTGAGGAATCTGCTGGCTTGATGTGCATTTGGCGACTGAAGAAAAGCAGAATAGTACAGTTGTCCGTCTGGTCGTCATCCTCAGGCTCAAAGGAGAATCAGAGACATTCTGCATGCAACCACCGGTCGCTGAAAGTGTTGCCTGTAAATAGGTTAGTTACGTGGTTGGGTGGATCGCTGACAGATCAATCCACTGATCATAATTAACTTCATGTACGCTAGAGCCTCTTGGTTACTAGCGACTTGTTGTGGGAAAGAAGCGACAGTTGATAGTCAGTAGCTAATCTCTAACATTAAGCTCGTTGACAATATAATCTGGCCATTGCTTGGCAGGGGCAGCCGGAGTAGAGGATACATGGGCTCGCCATGGTGTACTCAATCTACATATCAATTCGTCACATCACATGCAAAACGACCATATACCGAATCTGATCCAGGGTCGAACTGGAATTACAATATTCGGGCGTCGGCAACACAATCGCCAAAACAACAACCTGTAATTTGCAGCCGTCATGCATACCCACCAGCTGCCGAATGTCCGTCTTGCCCTTTCAAACATTACGTCGTCTTTCTCATTGGCGGATGCAGGTTTATCTATCCACTATGCTACTCCTCTTCCTCTCTTTCCGTTTCCGATATTCTCTATTGCGCTTCGGTGAGAACAATTGTACTACCGTGCATATCTTGGCTATCTTCGCCCTTCCTCTCCGCCGTTCACATGCAAACTGGTTTATTTGGCTGGAGAATGGCCATGCCGATGACAAGAGGCACACCCCCCGGCCATTCTCGCAGCTGTGTTCATTTATGTAGACCTATGTCATCCCCGCCGCCTTTCGGAAACTGACAAGGATCGACAGCAGACAATGTACACTGGTTTGACTGAGAGTGACGACAAAATCAACTGGCGGAAGAACAGGTGATGGGAGGGGTGCGTACCACTCTGCGTGTGCGAGGCATGCTCTTTCATTTGGAGCTGGGAACCTGGCACCTGGGTGGAAAATCGAACCCAAAAAAAGCATGGTACCCTGAAAATCATGGCTCAGATCCAGTGCTATGAAATACACATGAGCCATATAGCTCGGGCGACACTTGGCGCTTGCGAAGGAAGAACCCTGACGCTGAGGAGGACCCGGTCAATAAATGAAATATTCGCTGGCAGCTCCTAACCATCCATTATTCTTTTGCTTGGCCAAGGGGCAGGATGCCGAAGAGCGACAGGCTGACGTTCCTTCCTAGCACTGCATGCCATCCGCAGCATGCATGCGCTCTTGCTTTTTGGACATTGGAAAGCCTCTGCAAAAAGACAAACTGCGAACTGTTCACAGTTGAGAAAAGAGGGAGCAAGTTTGCATGCAGACCTTGTGCCATGGCCAGGAAATGAGCACCCATGAGCAACACCCCTTCCTCGTACACATTTTCTTCACAAATGTGTCAGAAAACAGGGTAGGTTCCTGTCAAAAGTCACATTGTTCTCTCGCAGCACCAACAACAGCGGCTCTTGCTCTACCACATCCCTGAGCTACGCCTATCTTTGCGCACATTCCGGCAGGTAGCCAGCACATTATTGGTGGGAGTAGCCTGAATTTTTAATTTCCACATAGGGAAAACACTCGCTGTCCTTAGCCAAAAAAGAATGTACAGTACACCTGGTCCATTTCCACAGCGAGTAATTTGAAATAACGCAGGGGTTGTCAAGAGGGCGGCACGCGGTGCTTCTCGTGCACCCAAGGAGGGTATAAAATCCTAGGAGATGGGAACCGCCCACTTTTTCTCAGTTCCTCCTCACCTCTTCTCCTCCCACCACACCCCCACCAACACTGAATATTCCTTCTCGCCACCGCTGCTTTCTAAAGCTCAAGTCCTGCCCTATGTCACTATAAAACTCACTAAGTCTCTACACCATGGCCGAACAAGCACCCTCCGACCAAACTGCCATAGTGCGCTATAACGAAATCGCTGACCTATGCGCAAGATCTCTTGGTCCCGTTTCTACCATGGACGACTACAACATCATCATCAACTTCGCCGAAGCGAACCCAGACCGCGTCGGGGAACTGCCTGATTACGTCTACGACGTGCTTCTCTTGCAAAGCAACGACCCCTGTCATTGCAGGTCTGCATTATGCGACCGGCCACATGAACGGGTCTGGGCGACAAATGCTCCATTCATTGCTGCGCGTGGCAAAGAAGACCAGGTCATTGAGTTCCGCCTCATTGCGCATGAGCCAAATAAGAAAGTCCTTGACCTCAACTCTGCGCTGGTTTCGATGGTGAGGAAGCTTGGAAGATTCCCATCCAATGTGAGAAAGGTTCTGTTTCTTGGTAGTGGGCTGGTTGAGGCTGGTTCAGAGAACCGGGATACTAGTGATGAAGACTCAGAGGCTGCAGCTGGAACAATCACTGGACTGTTCCCTCTGGTCACTGAGCTCCTGTACGAGCCACATCGCGAATGGGTACGGTCAGTTGGATATGGACGTCTGCCGCAGAACCCCTGTACACTCTTGGAGCACACATTCAATGGGTTCGTCCATCAGCTGGAGTCTCTCCAGTTGCATGTGACAACACCGCTCGACTTTGAGCAATTCTGTGGCAACCTGACGTCACTTTCCATGAACGCCCAGCTTGTCAGTCGTGTCGCTCGTATACCACATATTCCTGTGCAATGCCTGAGGTTTCTCTATTTGCTGCGTATCGATGGCGCTATACCCTGGTACTTGTTCGAGATGGATGGTGAGCAGTTGATTTTCCCGAGTCTGGAAGTGCTTGAATTCCACTTCATCGTGAACGCTCCGAACAAGATTCACTTTCCCGGTTGCCCGTACCCAGTCCTATTTCTGATATTGGATATTTTATGTGTCACTAACTCAACCTGGGTGTATAGCGACCTGTACACACAGTTTATCGGCAACTCGCTGAGCAGATTGATTATCAGAGATGATCCTGACGTTTTTGGGGAAATCGATCGGCGTGTTCTCCAGAACGTCCAGCAACTCGATGTCGTTCATCCAACGGGCCAGTTTCGCAGAGAGAAATACACGTCGGAATCAGTTAGGCGCATATTCGCACAGCAATCGTCGGTCAGACAGGTAAACATGGCTGGACCCATCTACTACGCAGCGCCGCTCTTCATTCCATGGGATAATTTGATCTGGCTCCAACTGGCAGTGGCTATTGCTGACAAGGATGTCGTCGCGAACATGCTTGCGCAACTGACGCAGCTGGAGTATCTTCATCTCACTTGCGTGTCAATGCACACTGATGATGCCGAGCACACCGTTTATCCTGACGAGGGAACTGTTGAGGAGGGGCT
>JANBPW010000010.1:11518-23408 GCA_027575855.1 Linderina macrospora | reverse complement strand
CTATAACCCTTAGACTATTAAAGCTAAAGCTTCTGACGAGTTGGCTAGTGAATTTGGAAACGCATGATATGGTGTAGCCACATAAACCATAACAAGCAATGTCTCGACAATACAGAGTACATAGTGTTCATTTAGAGGTGATGGGAAACTAATATCGAATACAAGTCAGCTTTTCGTTCGAGTATTGGAGAAACTGACAAAAGCAAGTAGGATATGTGCGGAATGTGATTATCTCAGTGAGTTTTCAGGTAGCTACATACAAGCCGTGTAGTTTATGTCTAATCCAGCAACTGGAAGTTCGGGATGGAGCAACTACAGACAATGGCCGCTCCGAATCGGAGACCAGCAGAAAACAAACTATGGCGAGTGCGCAAACTACCTCTGCTTTTAGCCGCACTGCAGTTTGTTAACATCTTGCCGCAGGTACAGAGTTGCCTAAGCTCCTATTCCAATCATCTGCATCTGCCATAATACGTGTGTACCAATTAGAAATATAATTTCAGAGAGTGATATTTTGGACCATCACTGATTGTATCGTATCAACTTCTAACTTAACCAATTCATTCAAAAGCAAATGGGTGGCTCAGCCGAAGACATTGACAAAGTGCGCGAAGAATACCGTCGGCGCCGGAGAGAGCTGGAGGCTGAAGAAGAGAGGGAGAAGTTTGGCTCAGGACATGACAACAGCGGGTCCGAGAGCGAAGAGGAAGAGTACGTTCCGGTCAAACAACGGCGGCTGGAAAAGATCGAAGGTATTCGGAGAAAACTGCATTATTCAGCACCACACAACGAAGATGGGCAGTCTGACAACGAGGCAGAGCAGTCAGATTCCAAGGAGGACGACACTTCCGGTGGTGTGCTCGGACCTCAAGCTGGCGTCAGCCTGGTGGACCAGATCGCTGAGCTGCGGCGAAAGCACTTGCTTGATGATAAGACAGAGGAAGAGAAGCAGCGCGAGCAGGAAAAAACGTTGCTGGAGGCAATCACCAGGAAAAAGCAGTTGGCGTCGGCGGCAGAGATTGCCAAGGGTGTGGTGTATTCAGAGTCGATGAAGTCAACGTGGCGGCCGCTGCCGCGGCACAGAGCGTTGACTAAAGAGGAGGTGCTGGAACGCCGGAAGCTGTACCATATCATTGTCGACGGCGAAGACATCCCGCCGCCTCTTTTCACATTCAAGGCGATGCGGTTCCCACAGCCAATATTGGACTACCTGGAAGCCAAGGGCATTGCAGAGCCATCGACGATCCAGATGCAGGGCTTGCCGGTAGCTTTGAGTGGACGAGACATGATTGGTATTGCTAGCACAGGTACCGGAAAGACGCTGGCGTTCTCGTTGCCGTTGGTTATGCTGGCACTGCAGGAGGAGTGCAGGATGGCGATCGTCAAGGGTGAGGGTCCAATTGGTCTGATTGTGTGTCCGTCGCGCGAGCTGGCCCGGCAGACGTACGAGGGTCTGCTGGCAATGTCCGAAGCGCTGGTCAAAGGCGGGTTCCCGGAGCTGCGTGCAGTGCTAGCCATCGGCGGGATCTCGATGCAGGACCAGCAATATACCCTGGACAAGGGCGTACATATGGTTGTGGCGACACCGGGACGGCTGCAGGACATGCTGAAACGGCGCAAAATCAATCTGGATCTGTGCAAGTACATGTGCATGGACGAAGCAGACCGAATGATTGATGTCGGGTTCGAAGAGGAGGTGCGCGATATCGTATCGTATTTCAAGTACCAGCGGCAGACACTGCTATTCTCGGCCACGATGCCGCGCAAGATCCAGGAGTTTGCGCAGTCGTCACTGGTCCGGCCAGTCGTGGTCAATGTCAGTCGTGCTGGCGCAGCCAACATGGATATTATCCAGGAGGTCGAGTGGGTCAAGCCTGAGATGCGCATCGTATATTTGCTCGAGTGCCTGCAAAAGACGGCGCCGCCAGTCGTGATTTTTGCTGAGAACAAGAACGATGTCGACGATATCCTCGAGTACCTGCTTCTCAAGGGCGTAGAGGCAGTGGCGATTCACGGTGGCAAGGACCAAGAGGAGCGCGAGTATGCAATGCGGTCGTACCGCGAGGGCAAGAAGGACGTGCTTATTGCCACCGATGTCGCATCCAAGGGTCTTGACTTCCCAGAGATCAAGCATGTCATCAACTTTGACCTGCCCAAGGAGATCGAGAACTATACGCATCGAATCGGTCGTACAGGACGAGCTGGGAAGACTGGAGTGGCGACCACGTTTATCAACAACAACTCGTCGGAGCAGGTGCTGCTTGACCTGAAGCACCTGCTGATTGAAGCTAAGCAGCGTGTGCCACCGGCACTGATGACGATTCATGATCCTACAGACAAGTACCGGCTTGCAGATGGATCGCTGGATACTAGTGTTGGGTGCGCGTTCTGCGGTGGTCTGGGGCATCGGATTCTGGACTGCCCCAAGCTGGCGCAAGAGAGGCGTGCCCAGCAGGCTGCACAGAGACGATCCGACGGGCATGGCAACGACTACTGATAATCTTGCCCATGGGCTCAATTCGGCTCGGCTCGCTGAGTTTATGCAAAGTGACTCTCCTCTGCCTCCCATTTCGTTGTCGCATTTCAGCATTGCAGCCTTCAATTTGACATTTCCAATTCACCTTTTTTTTCGCACTTAATTATTTCGCGCTGTCTCAATTCGAAATTAGTTTTCTCGTATATTGTCTTGTCGTCACTCTGCCTGCGCATCGTTTAAATTCCGCCCTAATAACACGCGCCTGCTGAAATACTGCCGCACACTTTAACTGGCCATGGTAATGTTCGCAAAACAATTGCTATTGTTTTATTATAACGCGCCTGCTGGACATTGCGCTGGCTGCATTGCCTGTTTAGCCCTATGGAGGGGTTGGCAGGCTGTAGCCTTGCTCTTGCTATAGTAGGAGTGATGTACACGCGTGTGAAACAGGGATGATGCACTGCTGTATACAGGCAGGAATTCTTTGGCTTTTTTGTATCTCTCAACTGACATCCCTTTCTCTCTTCTGCTTTCATATTTCCGAAAGTTCTTTCTATAGCACGGTGATAATAGCACAGACGCGGCGACCCGCCAGCATACGCAGTTAGTAGACAGTCGGCGAGCACTTTTACGCGAGGTGTATTTCTGGACGCATGCCAAAGACGAAGATATCGTAGCAGCATTGGGCAAGCCAGCAGACAGACTATTTGATATTACAGCAATGCGCAGCGAGTTTGAAAAGTTCCACGACATTTACGCTGAGGACCCGCAGAGGGCACTAGTCACAGTGCGCGACGAGGGGCAGGATGCATGGAACCAGCTGTCGGATGATAGCTTGGCCATGGAAGTGGATACGGACATGGATGTGGACGAAAACGACGATGGGACTGCAGAGGGCGAAGGCGTGGTTCATCCTGACGACGTGGTGTTTTTGTCCGACCTGGTTCCCGTGCTGACAGCCGAGGTGCAGCAGCGGTATGCGGCACAGACAGCAGAGATGATTGAACACAGCGCACTGTACCGCGTATATCAGGAGCAACTCGAGGATATCAACTGCAACAGCGCAAATGCGTACAACTGGCTATTGCAGGCGCAGCAGCAGCCGCTCCACGAGGTATTGCAAAAGTCGAACAAATTTGTGTCGACCCAGGACTGGGAGTTGGCTCAGGACGAGCTCATTCGGGTGCGTGTTTTGGAGCGGATCGAGGAGCTGAAGAAGGCTGGCAAATGGTCGTTCTGGCAGCCGCGCAAGCATCGCGCCCCGGCACGCACAAAGGCGCATTGGGACTACATGCTTGACGAGGCAGTATGGATGCACAGCGATTTCGCCGAGGAGCGCAAATGGCAGCAGGCAATGGCCAAGGCTGTGGCAGAGTGGGTGGTTGAGTATCATATGGCCAAGGACAAGTCGTTGTATACTGTGCGTGGGCGGCGTGGGCGGCGGGCATTTGAGCGGCGAGTGCCTGAAAGCGAAGAGCAGCTGGCGTCTGCCGGTCCCGAGGAGACTGAGCAGCAGAAACTGGATGCTGAGGGCGAGGGCGAGGGCGAGGGCGATGCTGACAAAAATATTCTTGAGTCGGAGGATGTTGAAATGGCTGATGCTGAGGCAGTGTCAGGTGCAGATAGCCAGCCGCCTACCACACAGCAGTCTGACGAACAAACAGCAGAAACAGCGCAGTCTACGGAGCAGACCGATGAAATGGACAAAGAAATGGGGTCTAAAACCGGATGTTCCACAGACAGCTCCTTGCAGCAAACACAGTCGCCACACACAGGTACAGAGACGGCCGATATCGAGATGTCAGAGGCACAACCGCCCGCAGACTCTGCGGCTGAAGCGGAATCCGAGGTCAAGACTGACAGCATTCCAGAGCCAAACGCAGAGCAGAATACTGCCTTGGAAGCGGAAGTGGTGGTGAAGATCGAGCCTGGAACGGAGCCATTGCCCTTGGCAGAAGACGAAGGAGATCGCGACGATAGTAGCGACGATAAGCCCATGATGGATATGCTTCGCACAGACCTGTCGACAGACGACAAGGAGGCAGTTACTCCTGACTTTGGGAATGACCATGTTGTGCCGTCGAGCATTGACATGTATGAGAATGCGCTGTCGGTGTACCAGATCCTGGCACAGATGCCCGATACCGAGGGTCTGGAGGAGATACTGGGCGACAGCATATTCTCGCTGCAGTCGCTGCGCTCAGTTATGCCGTATGGACCAGCATGGGATGAGCCGTACTGCGATATCCTAGATGCGTCGCCAGTGGTCCCCATCTGCAAGACGATGTGGCCTGACTTTGGATTCGAATCTGACAACGAGGACGACGGGATGTATGGAATGAGCGATGATGGGCTGACCGGCGTAATCGAGTCGTACGAGCTGTCGAACATTTTGGAGGGTGGCGATCAGGCGTTGGCGTGCAACGAGTCGCAAAACGTGCGCTCGGTGTTTACGCGTAACCTAATGGCGCCGCCGCTACTTCCAATGTTCACGCAGGCGAACAAGCCCCCACGCAATAGCCACACGACAGGCACAGTACCAGTGGCCGATACTGCAGCACAGCAGGCGGCCAGCGATGCATGCCCTGGACAGGCAGTGTTTGAATGGACGCAGGAGCGCGACAAGACTCTGGCCAAGATCATCCAGCAGTACACGGGCAACTGGGCACTGATTGCAGAGACTTTTAACCACGCATTTTTGCTATTTGGTGGGCGTGCTCTGACGGCGCGTCTCTGCTATGAGCGGTGGGCGGCGATCAAGGATGACTTTGCGCTGGACAGAGCATCGGTGCAGACCGGGTACGATGAGCGTAACTATGGACCACGGCGGCTCAACATTTGGTCGCGACAGCTGACAGTAATGCCGGCCGCAGAACCCTTGTCGGCAATGCAGCTGGCCAACAGCCAAGTTGCACATACAGAGTCGTTCAAGCTGGTGTCGGAGTCGAAGAAGAAGCGGGAGAATGCGCCGAAGCCTGCGCCGGTACCAGCACGCGAAACGAAGCGTGTGGCAAGCGGACCGCAGCCAGCACCGACACCGGCAGAGTTGGCTAGACACAAGTTTGAGCAGGACCGCAAGATCCAGCAGATGTTTATGGAGCAGCGGCAGGCGACAGCTACAGTAGCCTCGTTGGCGATGCAGCAGCAGCAACAGCAGCGGGCGATGAATGCACGGATACAGGGCGTTCCGATGAACCGACAGATGGCGGCGATCCAGAGCATGCTGGCTCAAGGTCGATCACTGCAACGTCCATTGACACCGCAGCAGACCCAGCTGCTGCAGCAGCAACTGCAGATGCACCTTCAGGGAATCCAGCAGCAGCAACAGGCGCAGCAGCAACAACAGCAGGTGCAGGGACAGACAGCGTTGCAGCAGGCTGGTCAGGTACACCAGCAGTTGCGGTTGACACCTGAGCAAATCCAGGCGATTCTGCAGGCGCGTGCGGGTAATGGTGGGCAACGGCAGAATATCACGCCTGGGTTGGCAGCGGCATTGGCAGCCAGGGCACAGCTGAACAGCCAGCAGCAACAGGCTCAGCAGCAGATTCAGCAGCAGGCAGGTGCGGCGGTGCGGCCACCGCAGCAAGCAATAGCAAGACCGATTAACCAGGCTACGGCGGCGGTTACGGCGGCAGCAGCCAATATGCTGACACCTCAGCAGCGGCAGATGTTGATTCAGCAGCTTACTCAACCACAGCAAGCACAACAGGTACTGCAGCAGCAGCAGCAACAACAACAGCAGCAGCAGGCAGGGATTCCACAGCCAGCGCAATTGCAGCGGGTAGCAGCCACTGCTCAGCAAGCGATAGGGTCGCCAACACCGCTCTCGCCGCAGATGGGCACGCCGAACCTGTCGCAGCTTCAACAGCAGCAGCAACAGCTCAATGGCGTGGCAGTCTCAGCGCCAGCAGGGATTCCAAGCAACACGGCTGGCAAGTCTCCTTCGCTTGGCGGTGGCAAGGGAACAGTGGGGCTGCAATCGTCGCCTAGCTTGCTCAGTGACCACGGTACGCCTTTGATGCAGCCGGCCAACCCGGCGATGTCTGGTGCATTGGCCAATGGAGGGTCGACGCAGGCGGTGGCCGGTGCGCCTGCAGGACTCACTCAAGCACAAATACAGGCGCTGGTGGCAATGCAAATCAAGCAGGCTCAGCAGGCTCAGCAGGCACAGCAGGCTCAACAGGCTCAGCAGGCGCAGCAAGTCCAGCAGCAGATCCAGCAACAGCAGGTCCAGCAACAGCAGCAGCTTAACAATCATCCGCAGTTCACACAGTACTTGTCAGGGCTGTCACCACACCAGCTGGCGCAGCTATCGACACAGAAGCGAATGAACCTGTTGGCGTTCCACCAGCTGCAGCAGCAACAGCAGCACCAGTTGGCAGCGGCAGCAGGGCAGGTTGGCAATGGACGGCCGATGGTGAACCCACAGGCAGTGATTCAGGCGCTGCAGCAGCAGATGGCGACAAATGCAGCGGCGGCGAACAATGGCGGGGGAGTGAATCTGGCAGGAATTAACCAGAATCTGTTGACGCAGCAGATAGTAGCTGCCCAGATCCTCAAGAACCAGCAAATGCTGAAGATGACGGCTGGACAGCAGCAGCAGCAACAGCCGACGCAGCTTATGGCGGGAATCGACCAGGCAGCATTGGCGGCAGCGCTTCGGTCCCAGCAGCAACAGCAGCAACAGCAGCAACCCAACATCACCCAGCTGCAGTTGCTGAGGATCAGGCAGGCAATGCAGCAGCAGGCACAGGCACAGGCGCAGGCCCAGCCACGCGCTCAGGCACAGGCACAGGTCCAAACACAGCAGCAGCGGCCGTTTGCGCTAGCGGTGTCGCAAGCGGCATCGAGCCCAGTGATGATCAGCCAGACACCGCAAGCGTCGTCGGTGGCCGGACCCGGATCACCAGCGATGCAGACGCCGCTACTCAATGGCAGCAGCGTTGGCGGATTCCCTGCAGCGCAAGTGGCAGTCAGTGGGGTATCGCAGGCTGCAATGCTGCAGGCAATGCAGCTCCCGGCGGCCATGTCAGCAATGTCGCCGCAGATGCAACCACGACCAACTGCACCGGCAACAGCACCATCTGTACCTACAGCGGTGGCGGGCACTACGGCGGCAGCACCACCACCGGCGGTACCGGTGGGGCAGCAGTCGGCGCAATCGCAGCAGCAGGTAATGCTGATGGCGGCGGCGACGGCGGCTGGTATGACGCAGCAGCAGGCACAGGCACTGATTGCGCAGATTACCAGCGCCAACGAAGCTGCGGCCAGCAGCAGCGGTGGCAGCAACGGTAGTGGTGCAGCGGTGAGCAGCGGTCCAGCGACGGCCGCAGTAAATGCGGTTGCGGCAACGGCGGCGGCAGCAGCAGCAGCAGCAGCTGGCAATCGACCGGCGATGGTAGCAGCAAATGCGCAGCGGCCGGTGCATGGTGTGGTGCCGGCCGCAGGCAAGGGACCAGTAGCCCGGCCAGCTCCAGCAACGACCGGTGGTAATCGCCCCACGCAGCAACAGCCGGCGAGTAAGCAACCGGCTGGGGCGGTGCGGGCAGCGGCGCGGCCGGCTCGTCCGCCAGGGGCACGACCTCCCGTGGCCAGGACCCATGCGCCACAGCAGCAGCGACCGGCAGCAGCAGCGGTGGCGGCAGGATCGGCAAACGCGGTGCGGGCAGCGAATACTGCTCCGGCGACCCCGCAAGCAGCTAGACGGCCACTGCCGCCACAGGCACCAGCGGCGAAGATGGCAGCACCACGGCCATCGCCGGGACAGTCAACGCCGGTATCTCGCGGCGAAACGCCGAATCCGCCGAATCAACCGAAGCAGGTGCGGGCGGCAGGGTCCAACGGGGGATCGGCGACGCCTGGATCGGGCAGCACGACGCCAAATGCACGGACAGCAAACAGTGGCAGCTAGATTGGATTTATTTTTGACGAGAAATAAAGCTTTTGGTCACAGCACATAGTCCAGCTCGTGGCGGCAGTACGTGTTTGGCGGATCGTCGACGATCGGTGGGTAGAAGGCAACCATTGCAGGCTGGGAACCGACGTACATCATGTTGTAGATGCGCCAGTAGACTTCACGCACGCGGCGCGCCGGGTGGAACAGGCCCTGCAGTACATACAGCAGAACGCGGCCGGCGCCCAGGCACACGCGCGACGAGTCGATAGCCTCCAGCACGGCGCGGATGGCGTGTGGGCTGGCTTCGAAGACATTTGGCCACAGCAGATTCAGTAGATGCAGCACCAGCGGCTCACAACCGCGTGCGGAGACGCCCAGCGCCAAATGGCGAATGGCCGAGGCAGCCTGCTGGCGGTGGACGAGATCGCGATCGGTGAGCGCGTCCTCGAGCAGCGGCGTGATGGAGGCGACGTAGTCAGCTCCAGCGGCACCAATGTACTCGAACAAAAAGGACACGGCTTTGAGCACGCCGTTCTGCACGTTGAGCTCGGGCACGCGGTACTCGTTCAGCAGCACCGGCAGCACGGTGAATGGCGCGCAAGTTTCGGCCACAATAGCGATGGCGACGGTGGTGCATACGCGGTTCTGGCGCTCCTGTACCTTGAGGTTGTTGAGCAGCGTCGCCAGCACGTCTTGCGGACCAATTGCCTTGGCGATGTATCCGAATGTGCTGACTGATGCACGCCGGATCGCCTTCTTGTTGGCCCGCAGAAGGTCCAGCAGACTGAAGCAGCTGCGCATCCATTCGCGTGCCCCCACATGCTCCGCTCCGCGATCGGCGATGCGTCCTACAAGCTCAATGCAGTGCTGCTGCACCTTTTCGTGCCGGTTCTTCAGAATCGGCGTCAGCCGCGGCAGCAGCTCGCCGATCGGTGGCCGCATATCTGCCATACCAATCACGTCCACCACCGCCGTCAGTGCACCAAGCACTGATCCCAGCACCTCAGGGTACTCTTCGCCCAGGCACTCGTACAGAACCGTGCCGATGCGAGCCAGCAGCTCGTCCTCGCCGCATTTGCGCAGAACCGGCGCTACCCGTGCCACAGCATCGGCGGCTTGTTGGCGTGTCGCTGGACTCTGGTTGCCCAGACGCCAGAGCAGCGCCGATGCCAACTGAGGCAGGTATGGCCGTGCACGCAGCCCCAGCGCATCCACCGCGGCTCCCAGCGCCGCCAGAGCCACGGCGCCATCGCCCTCGGCAGTCTGCTCCTGGAAGGCATACAGGACGCCGTCCACCAGCCGCTCCTCAAGGCGTGCATCTACGTCCAGCACGCCCTGTGCGTCGACAATCTGCGTCAGCGCCGTCAATGCCATGCGGCGGAGCGGCTCAGATTCGTCCTTTAGCTCGCTGACAAGTTGAACCACCACATCGCTGGCTCCTACTTTGGCAGCGAGCTCGACGGTGGCGGCGATGACGTGGCGGCTAGACCGGCGGTCCAGCGCCATGCGACGTACCCAAAAGGCGGCCATGAAGCCTGGCAAAACATCAGTGCGGACGAACTGCGGGGAGACGCCGGCGGCGGCCACGCACTGCGAGACGACACGCAGCACCACTGTGCGCATGGCGTCGTCGGGCGTGGCGAACTCGCGTACTAGCACGGGGACGATCTCGCGAGCATAGAATCCGGCGTGCTCGGCATCCATCAGTGGCACAATGAATCCGATGGCTTTGAGGAATGCTGCCAGTGCGCGCCCGCGGTGCTGCCCGACGCCGGCCCACAGCGGCCGCAGCACATCGTCGAATGCCTCAATACCGTAGGGCGCCGATGCCTCGGCAAGCGCTGCCAATGCCAGTGCTGATGCTGTGCGCACGCGCAGCTGCTCGTCGCCGAGTGCTGCGCCCACGCATGCCACCAGTCCGCGCAGGTGCGGCAGTACGCCGGCACGCACTAGTTCGGCGATCTGCTGCACGACACGGCACCCAGTGTGTCGGGCTTGCCATGATCGGCGACTGGCACATACAGCGCGCACAAAGGGCAGCACGGCGCTGATGCCTAGCGCTGATGCTACGACTGCGAGGGCACGCGCGGTAGTATTACGCACGTAGTCATCAGCGTGGTCAACGTCAGGACGCAATGTTGCTACCATTGCGGCGAGCCCTGCTGCCTTGCTGACGTTGCTGATGACCTCGCAGCCCTCGGCACGCGCGTATGCGTCGCTGGACACCAGCATAGGCTCAATTACTGTCAGAATCCGCCGCACAAATGGCCGCACTAACGAGCCGAGTCGGAACAGCACGCGGTTGATTGCCTTGACCAGCACGTGCCGCTCCTGCTCTTCCAGCGACGGCGCCAGCAGCAGCGGCAGCATCTGGTTGAAGATCGCCGAAGCACCCCATGTGCGCGCCCGCTCAGCCAGCTGCCGCTGCCCTGCCTTGCGCATCGCTGCTGTGCCGTTCTTGATCTTCAGCAGTTGCCGCATGATGGCTCGCTCCGTCCGCTCCTCTGCCCCCAGCTCCTCTTCGCTCTGCCCGTCCAGCAGCTTGCCGAAATGTTGCATGTCGTCCTGCTTGAAGAACGGCAGCGCCCCTACCCCCGGCACTTCTCCCACATCCACTCCCACTGCTGCTGCGACCGCTGCGCTCGTCGATGCCTCGGGAATGTGGAATCCGCTGGTGCTCGCTGGAGTTGCCATCAGCTTGCGCGCCGGCGTGCGGATCGGGATATATGACGCTGGCACTTCCATTACCGTGTATCCAGAGCTGGGCAGCAGCGCATCCAGCTCGTCATCCGTCATGTACGCGTTGCGCGGATCCTCCATCTCCACTGCAACCTGCTGGTCAGTCTGCTGCTGAAGCTCCATGGAGCCTGCTGCCCGGGCTACCGGCGTCTCGTCCCACCGCGACCGTCTTGGAGTCTCGCCGAACCCCGCCGATGATGTAACTTTGGGTGTCTCGCCAAACCCTGCGGCCACCTTGGGCGTCTCATCCCACCGATTGCGTCTCGGCGTCTGCGCAACTCCGGCCGCCAAATCTCTCGGCGTCTCGTCCCACCGATTGCGTCTTTTTGCATTACCCGACGGTGTAGCCTCCTCCACGTGCGCCGGCGTCTGATCCCACCGCCGCTTCCGCGGCGCCCGCTCTCCTTCCTCCTCCTTTTTGTCTGCCTCGGCCGTGCGCAGCTTGTGCAGAAGCTCTGATTTCTCCTTCTCCAGCTGTGCCTTCTTCAGTGACTCACTGTACGAGAGCGATTCGTCAGAGGTCACGTCGCGTGCGTGCCGCCGCTTCTCGTAGTCGCTCTCGTTCTCGGCAATCACTCGGCTAATCCCTCGCGCCCGCTGAAGCTCCTTGAAGGGATCCTCTCGGTCTTCTTCCCCTATCCCACGCAGCTCGTCGATGAATGCCTGAGGCGCAGTGTAACTGAACCGGTCCATTTTCACCTGCACTGCATCTGCCTCCTTGCTGCTGTCGATCTCTACTGACCGGTCGTAGTCGCTGAGCTTCTCCCCTGATTCATACA
>JANBPW010000010.1:0-11421 GCA_027575855.1 Linderina macrospora | reverse complement strand
ACCTTTTCTTAGTGCTATCCAATCGCTTATGGCTTATACCCCTCGGCCACTACTCTCCCCTCATAGAAGTTATTGGCCTGTATATATTATGAGACATTAGTAGCGATATCATAAAACGCACATTTTTACGACTCTAAGTTTGCGCCATTGCATCCTAGAGTGGAGGCAACATCCATATGGCTGCCTAGTACTTTACTGTCGCCGTCCCGTTACATATCTGAATTTGCTCATATATATTTGGAACTGTCACCATCAACACCTCCTCCAATTTGCCTACTTACATGTTTACACTGACAAAACCCGTATTATATCCATCTCACTTGCAAAGACGCGCTAGTACGTGCCTGTCTTATTTCTGCTGTAATTAACCCAAATGATGCATCCTTCTATCTATTTATGTTGCGACGAGGACAATAAGACTACTAGCTCAATGCTGCTTACATAATGTCCACCCGACTGCGTTTCCACTACCACCTTCGTCGCTCTCTTTTGCTCGTTTCTTCTCTTCAGCATCTTTATCTCAGACATGAGTTCCCCCGCCCAGAGTTTGCCTCGTCTCGTCCTTGACGGAATTGTCGAGTACACGGTTGGCGAATACAATCGGGTAAATGTCCGTGTCCGTGCTGGTGGTGATTATATGCTTCAGTATACGAATCGTTTACGCAGAGTGTGCTCGGCATGGAGGGAAGCAGTCTTAGAAAGGGTATATCGGAATGTTTTATGTAGCTTCCATGGTGAAGACTACGACCGACTGTTTCAGTCCCAATACCTCAACGTACGCAAACGCTTATACAGACTTGTCCAATGCCATCGAGAGAGGTTGTAGCTCTCATATAAATGGTATCTGTCTCAATTTCTGGAGCAAGAATGTGTTGGATTGTTCTGCTCTTGGCCCTTTTGGCACTGCACCTTTCAGCAATCTTGTACTCCCAAGAGTTACAACTCTTGAATTAAATTTTGCATCTTGCAGTGACTCCAAGCCCAGTACTGCTACCCGCAGCAACACTATCGTCGCCCAGGCTTTCTGCGATATGATCAACCGGATGTTCTCTAGCGCCAGAATGTACATAATATCGAACTTTGAAATATTTTAGAGGTGCACGTCTAGTCCGTTCGTCCGAACCCTCATCTCCAGACTCTGCATCAATGCGACTGCGATCAGGGTGGTTTGGGCCAATATTCATATATCGAGTTGTCTATCAGATAAAGCCCCCAAGCTACGTCACCTATCCACTAACGATGTATATCGCAATTCGCCAACAGTTGAGGTCATTCGTCGTAATCCAGGCACACTGGAATATCTAGAGGTGATAAAAAACGAGACATCTGTAGCCCCGAAGATTGTCACCGCTCATGATGGGACACCATTGGCTTATCCGCGCTTGAGGACCCTCAGACTCGCACCACAACATTTCCGTGGCTTTGACAATGAATATTGTCTCAATTCTAAGAGTGATTCTCCTTCTGGAACTCCATTCCCCTCTCTTGGAAAGCTTGTGTGCGACTACACATCCATTTTCCAACAACTTTTTTTCGGGGTAATGATCGCACGCTGGAGTACCTCGATCTCGTTCTAGATCCTACGACTGTGAATATTCTAAAGTCGCAAGTGGTATTCACTCCATGACGCCTTCCTTCTCTGAGATATGCCAATTGGTGGATATATTCCAAACACTCATTTGACCATGCATATAAGCTTAACGAATTCCTTTTCTAACTTAGAGCCAACGCCAATGTGCTCGGAGAATATGACAAGTACGTTACCATATGCCGGTTAGATATATCAATCAATCAGTTCGGGTGAAACATCACAGTTCCCCAGTTGCCTAACATTGCCTTCACTCTCCACAAAAATATCGAACTAATCAAACATTTGCCCTGATTGCATTAGCCTAAGACAAGCACCGTAAAAACCAAAGAATTGCGTGGCACGGATAGGTCGCACGACGATTGCCTCGGCGAATGCAGAAATACCTGGAAGGAGGAGCGAAAGGCAAAAGACAAAAATGATAACTTGGATGCTGACGTGGATTGTGATTCGGATGACAATGACATGAGCGATAGCAGCCATCACCCATATGCTTGCCAATATTGGTTTGACGATGGCATACATAGACATGTCTGGAACTTCTTTTTTGCGCATCAAGATGCAATTTACGCAGATATGGACTCTGCCAGAGAGCTGTATCGACGCTATTATCTGCTCTCTGAAACACATCTTCTTGAATACGAGCGAGTATTCGACCAGCCCGATGGCAGAATGCAAAACGGTTGTGCTCTTATGCATTCTGTGTCCGACCATTCACTGTAAGAACAGAGCTGTATTATTATAATTCGGACTCTGACTCTATGAAAATGAAACATTCCAACATTACAAGAGACAAAATTAAAGATAAGGATCAGTATAATTCACTAGCCTCTCAACTCGTTAGCGTCTCCTGTTGTTAGAGGAAATATATGTGACCACTATATGAAACGTGTCATGATAGGGCACCTAGTGCCAATATTTCACAAAAGTGAAACTGACTATTCCCCGCCAATTTATATATTTGTTATCATGATTACCTATCCAGGTGTATGCATGCAGCTACAAAGTCGCGGTAATGCATAGTTTTATTTGTCCTGTACAAATAGAACTGAGCACAACCCTTGAGTGCCATTCCTGTCTAACGTGTAGATTTGTAATACATGATTGATGTACTGCCGCAATGCATACTATTTGCTAATCGTTGCATGCTGGCTGCAGCTAAGAAATCATGGCAGTGCAGATGCTAAGGAACTGGCCGCAGCTGCATGACGTACATTGGTTTGTTTTGATGTTTTGTAATGCCGACGAGTTTCCGATGTGAACCAACTCTACGTCACTTCACCACCCAAAAAGGCAAACATTGGCTATATAGGGGACTGGCAGACAGCAGTTTCCATTTCGCCTTGTTCGCTCTCACTCACTTGTCTTTTATTTTTTTGCTCAACAGTATCTTTTCAAACATGACATCGCCTGCACAAACTTTGCCTGCTCTCATCCTCGAGAAAATTATCGAGTACACTGTTGGCGAATACAAGTGGAAAGATATTCGGGGTAGCGTTGAAGGAGAGGAGATGTTTCGCTTTACAGCCCCCTTACTCGGAGTGTGCTCGACATGGAGGGAAGCAGCCCTGGATAGGATATTTCGAGATGCCTGGTGGTGCAGCAATAATGGACTTGGATACGACCACAAGTATTGGTTCCAGTATCTCTACGAACATAAAGACTTACCCGAAGCGTTGGAGACAGGCAACATTTCTCGTGTGAAGAGTGTGAGGTTCCATTCCAAGAGTTCGATGGTGTTGGACGGCTCTCTCCTTGATATTCTTGAAGATGCACCTTTCAGCGACCTGGTATTATCAGAAGTGACGGCTGTCGAATTTAGGTTTGAGGGTGACTTGGACGGCGTTTGGGATACAGCTCTCCTTGACAGCGCTGACATTGCTCAGGAGTTTTGCGACGAGATTAACCAAACATTCCCTAATGCCAAGACGCGCACTGTATCAAGCCTTGACCTACTTGAGAATCATTCGAATAGTCTGTTCGTTCGTACTCTCATGTCAGGACTCGTTGCCGATGTGGCTGCCACCAATACGAGTATTGAGTACTGTGTTGCCCCAGCCTGCCTCCCTAACAGCATGGCCAATATACGCAGTATATCCATTGGCTATCCCACTATCGAATCGCCAGCAATCGAGCTTATTCGTCGTAACGCCGATACCCTGGAGTACTTAGAAGTTCTGAGCACTACTCCGGCTATATTCTCAAAGATTGTTGTAGCCGATGATGGTACACCGGTGGTGTACTCGTGCCTGAAGACCTTCAAGCTATTACTTCAATACCTGGATAATTCTGACGAACGTTCCTCCCTCGATTCTCCCGCCGGAATTCCATTCCCATCTCTTGGAAAGCTTGTGTGCGGTGGTTCATACCCATTTGGCAACGACATTCTCTTCCGGGGCAATGAACGCTCTCTGGAGTATCTTGACATTTGGTTGTGCCCCCGGACTGCGCAGATTCTGAAGTCGCATGGAATACTCACACCACAGCGCTTTTCTGCTCTGAGATTTGCCAATGGGTTGGTTCATGAGGATGAGTCAGAGGAGAGCCCCAGTGATGCCATCGATTTTTTCCTCCAGCTTGCCGCCAACGCCAACGTGCTAACAATGGATGGCGCCCCAGTGCTCTTTTGCTTGCTAACAATGGCAGTCGAAAATTTTGGGCGAAACATCACAGTTCTCGAGCTGCCGAACATTGCCTTCACCCTTCAAGAAACGCTCGAGTTGGTCAGACAGTTGCCTCACTTGAATCGGCTAGGGACAGATATCGTAGCAACCCAGGAGTTGCACAGCCCAGATAGGACACACGACAACTGCTACGGCGAATGCAGGAATCCCCGGCCGAGAGAACGGATGGCAAACGATAGTGGTTCAGATCACGATGACATGAGCGATAATAGCTATGACTCGTATGACAGCTACTATGTAGATAGCTATAGCATACGTGTCCATATCCGGGACTTCTTCTTCGCGCATCAAGATGCATTTTACGCAGCCATGGACTTTGCCGAAGAGCTGTACAGACGGTATTACCCGCTCTCGAAGACCCTCGTCTTCTTTGATGTGAGCGAGTATTCGTGCAACCCAATGGCAAGTTGCAAAATAATCGCGCTCTTATGCGCACTGTGCCCGACCATTCGGCGTGTGAAAACACATAGACATGGAGATGTTTCCGAGTTCGACCCGATTCCCATCGAAGATTCCTACATTGAGCGACACGAGATTGAAGAAACGGAGCAGTATAATTCTCTGGTTTCTCGTCTTCAGCTTTCTAACCTCTCGACCCATTAGTTTTGTCCACTGTTAGACAGGCTATCTGCAAGTGCCACATATTATTCTCTATTTGCCTTTACATATCAATTATTAATACTCTTCATAGTCTTGCCAATATCTCTAGTCTTGCCCAACATGTATCTTGCAAGCACACGCTCCAAACAATGCGGCTGCGTTCGTACTGGGGCAGTATTCTACACCTTTGACGCTCTGCTATTGATACAGGCGGCTGCGGCAAAGCGGCTTGATCAAAACATGCTAGCACCCTTGATTTCAGGGATTCTTGGCAGCGCACTGATCGTCCATAGAGTGTTTGCTGGAACCCCAACCATCACGACATGGACGGCGGCCAATACATTAAGCGAGGTTAGTGCCAGTTCAATGACTGGGCTTCACTTTGGCCTGCTGTCGCGTTTATTACGTGGAATCCCCAATGCCCCTAGCGCCTCCAAGCGCATAGCTATGCGTGCTGGCTCGCTGGCCGTAGCCGTCGTATTTGGTGTGCTGGTTGGTGCCGGATATGCCGTATTGAGAAGTGGTGCGTCGCCACACATAGTCAAGACCGCATAAAACATCGTCAAAGCTGGCGTCGGCGGGCAGTTTGCGATCAGCGTGCTGTTCTTGTCGGTTCTGTACCACTATGAAACGACATCTGATGGGCTGCGGCGGTACAAGAGCTGGAAGTTTGCTATTCAGGCAAACGCGCTGCTGGTCTTTGGTCGCAATCTGGCTCATCTGGTCACCACAGCTTTTACCTCCAACAACCTAACGTGGGAGTCGGAAGCCGCAGCATACTGCACTGATGCCCCGTTCACACTACTGGTGATCATGCTGTGGGCAATTACCAATCTGCCGCACCTCTGCCGCGCCAACACCAGTGTTGAGAAGCCGATGGTAGCGGGCTAAGACAGTGCCAAGCCCATGATCATCTCTCTTCAGGGAGTTGCGGTGTTTGGAAGGTTCGACGCTTCTCCGCAGAAAATTCAAGAAGAGAGTCGCGGAAATGGCAGCTGGAGTTGAGATCTGGTGACTTTCCCCTTCTGTCGCCAAGAGTCTCAGCACCAGTGGCTAATCTCGCTTGGCACTGGCCTATGGGTAAAGTGTGAATATCTTTACAAGAGAATAAATCAAGAAGCATGCATGAGAAACCTGGAATTGTTTGGTGGTATGCACCTTCCATCTCCCAGGTATATTCTTGGCACATTAGCGTTGCTCTTACCCCATGTACGACTGCTGCACAAGGTGTGCCTTCATGACAAATCTTGTTATAAATAAAGAGCTGCTGCCGAACCCACTGGCCATCTTTACTACCACCACCACTCCATCATCTCCATCCTTCTTCTAACTACACCATCCCTGATATTGTTTAGTAAACAATGGCCGACATTACGGTTGGAAGCGCGTTTTTCTTCCCACAGTATTACCCAAACAAGAGCGCCGCGTACGCGGTTGCTTCCGTATTCTTCGGACTCAGCCTGATTCTGCTGCTCTTGAGCAGGCGTGCACAAAACTACCGCTTCACCCGTATCGCTGTACTGATTGCCTTGATGCTGGGAGGAGCCTTTGTGGCCCGCGGGATCTTCGTCGCGCAAGATATGAATAACCTTGCCCCGTTCATTGCCTTCAGTGTTCTCAACAGCATCGCGCCCAACTTCATTAACCTCATTAATTACCTTCTGCTCGTTACCATGCTCAAGACCCTGGTCCACGGCCCGTCCCGCAAGTCAATCACCGGGTTCCATGTTTTCGCCATCGTCATGGCGGTAACCTTTGGTGCGCTGTCTGGTGCAGGCTCTGGACTTTTGCAGGAGACAGCGCCTCTGAGCCAGCTGAAGGCTGCGTCGGACTTGCTCAAGGCTAGTATTGCTGGGCAGGTCGCAGTCAATGTGCTGCTTCTGGTCGCAACGGGCTTTTTCCTGGCAAAGTACTCTGAGGCGCGCACTAAGATGGGATGGTACTCGATCATCTTTATTGGCGGGCTCTTTGTCCTGATCCGCAATGTGTTCAAGCTCATTGCTCTGTTCTACCCGCAGGTCACGTTCATGGTGACCAGCGAGGCTGCGTGGTACTGCGTCGACCCGTTGCCGAACTTTTTGGTTCTGTGGATGTGGATTATTTTGGATATGCCACGTCGCTGCAAGCCTCCTGCTCAGCATGCTACGTACCAGCAGCAAGAGGACGAGTACCCCATGCACTGATCCCTAGCTATTCTCTGTCAACCAGTACACGTTTAATACATGTATTTTGACCGCAGCACACGTTTATTACGTAGCGATAAACAGTTTGAAGGTTCCAATGGTCTTGTAAGAAGTGTTGCCGCTGGGGAAAGGTTAGTGTTTATGGCTTCCTCGAAGACGGTGTGGGTCGAGGCTGAGTCCGTTGACGAGGAGGCACCCGAGTCACTGGTCGTACTCAAGACGGTAAGATTGAACGAAGGGTCGGAAGTCGTAGTCGTTGGCAGGTGTAGAACAGACCTTGCCTGAACAATGAGGTTTTGAAGCGAGGTGTGCAGCATAGCTCGGTTCTCAGGCCTAGCCGGCGATGATCTTCTCAGCCGCTAGTCGTGTTTCTGCAGATATGCTCGTAAATAGATTTTATGACAGAATATGCATGAAAACAAACTTCTCGAAGCTACTCAGACGCTCCGGTAAAACGATTGTAAAAAGTCTTCCCCTTTTTCCGGCATCTCCTCTAGGTGTCTGCTCTTGTAGGCGCTCAGAGGTCCCTAGCCGGCTGACACCCTACCCTGAGCTCATGTCAGGTACGGAGACCGAGACCAGTGCTCATCAGCACCCACTGTCTCAGCAGGTCGCACTATCTGCCCATCTCACGAGAGACTAAATTACCTATCCTAGCAGCCAATGACAGAAAACCATGGGTAAGACCATTGCAGAGAGTGCCATGGTGGTTCTCTTCTAGAATCCCGTCAGCGGCACCACACTGTGTCCAACCATTCGGTGTGTGAAAACGTACAGAGATAAGGAATGCCTGCGCCCTGACAGAAGTACCATAGACGGTTTCTATATTGAGCGACGCGAGGTTGAAGAGAAGGAGCAGTATAATTCTCTGGTTTCTCGTCTTCAGCTTTCAAGCATCTCAACTCACTAGCGTCTCCGATTAGAGGAAAATATGTGTCCGCTATATGGAACATGCCATGATGAGGCACCTAGTGCCAGTATTCCCCAGCGGTGGGGCTGATAGTGTTGTAACTGCTGCGCATCTGGCTACACCATCGCCTTCTAGCCCATTACAGGCTTGCTTGGGTTGTGACGACATGAGGCAGAGCCGGGATCTAACGGGGCTGCCAAGTCAATCAAACGGTCGTTTTTGCTGCGCCCAGGGGCTTCTGGAACCTAGCCCTGATCTTAGAATAGCAGCCAGCGATTACAGCAACTTTGTTGCCAGGCTCTCGCTGCGAAACACGAGCAGTGAAATATTTGCTGGCTCGTTTCTCCGTACTATTTCGTTTCTCCGCCTGACTGCATTTTTGGTTGCATTTTCACAAATTCACAAGCAGCACCAAGCGCACTGTTGAATGGACCCAGACAGCAAGCAGCTCCTGCGGCCAACGCAGGTGCTCGACAACTTTGACGTGTACGAGACACGGACCAGCCTGTACTTTGTCGGGTCAGACGAGTCGTCGGGGCAGTACAGAGTAATGAAGATAAACCGGGCGACAAAGGAAGCTAGTCAAATGGTGGTTGACGACGGAATCGTCTACACCAAAGAGTCAGCTGCAGCAGTGGTAGCAGACATTCGAGCCAAGCCAGCCAAGCTTCTGGTCGGAGGTGTGTGCGGGATACTTGGACTGGTGCGGTTCACCAAAGGTTTCTACGTCTCGGTAGTGACGCGACGCAAGCCAGTGGCGCTGCTGGGCGGGCACTACGTATACCACGTCGAAGACACCCGATTGCTGAGTGTAGCCAGCAGACCCGAGCGGTCAGAGGCGGAGGATCGGCATATCCGCACGTTTCGCAACGTAGACCTGACCAAAAACTTTTACTACAGCCATACCTACGACATTACACACACATTGCAGCGCAACGTAAAGATGGCACAGGCGATAGGGAACGAAAAGCCCAGCTACAACGGTATGTTTGTGTGGAACTACCAGTTGATATGCAATGCCACGTACCTGAACGTCAAGCCCGAATGGACGATCGCACTGGTGCACGGGTACGTCGACCAGTCGCGCCTGGCTATCCTGGGCCGCGATGTGTTTGTTACCCTGGTGGCCAGACGGTCGCGAGTCTTTGCTGGTGTACGGTACTTGAAGCGCGGCGTTAATGGACGCGGGTATGTGGCCAACGATGTTGAGACTGAGCAGATCGTCAACACCATGGAGCTGACATCGTTTGACCAGCCGTTTGGCCGGCCATTCTCGAATCCGTATTTCACGTCGTATGTGCAGCATCGCGGGTCAATTCCACTGTTCTGGTCGCAGGATACCTCTGGGATGGTGCCGAAGCCGCCGATTGAGATCAATGTGCGTGATCCGTACTTTGTCGAGGCTGGGCGGCATTTCGACAGTCTGTTCCGGCGCTACGGCACACCAGTGATCGTTCTGAACCTCATAAAGATTAAAGAGCGCACAAAGCGCGAATCGCGGCTTGGCGAGGAGTTCTCGGAGGGGCTGCGGTACCTGAACCAGTTCCTGCCCAAAGGCCACAAGATCCGGTATGTAGCCTGGGACATGTCGCGCGCCAAAAAGAACCGTGAGGAGGATGTGCTGGCCATTCTCGAGGTCATTGCTGAGGAAACACTGGCATTGACGGGTTTCTTCCACAACGGACCGGAGCTGTACTCCAACTTCATCAAGCGGCACGATGCTGGCGATGAGCGCGAGCTGCGGCAGACGGTGCGGTGGCAGACAGGCATTGTGCGCAGCAACTGCATCGACTGCTTGGACCGCACAAACGCGGCACAGAGCATCATCGGCAAGGTGGTGCTGGCACACCAGCTGTATGAACTTGGCCAGATCGATGAGCCGCACTTGTCGTTTAATACTGACGCCGCCATGATCATTGAGGAGATGTACCATGATCTGGGTGACACCATTGCATTGCAGTATGGCGGCTCGCATCTGGTCAACACAGTACAGACATATAGACGGAACAACAACTGGCGTAGCCATTCGAGAGATATAGTCGAGGCACTCCGTCGGTACTACTCGAATTCGCTGCTGGACATGGAGCGCCAGGAGGCAATCACAATGTTCCTTGAGCGGTCGCTGTTAGAAGAGTGCAAAGACGATGACTGTGTCGGTGACAACGTCCTCAGTCCCTTGGGCAGCCCAATCGCAAACCAGGTCGGCGCACTGGGATCCTCGCAGTGGTGGACAACACTGGGTGCTGAAAGCACGGATGATATAGGAGATGGACAAGAAGAAAATGAAGAAGAAGGAGTCGAAAAGAACACCACACACAAGGACGACTATTGGAACGAGTACTACCGACCTCACGAGTACACGTCGTTCGACAGCCTGTTTGTCGGCCACCTGAACAGCACGGCCACGCTGCATCCAAACATGGACATCCAGAACATGCCCAGCCCCTTTGTAGACCGCAATGCCAAATCAGCGCATACCTACAGCCAGGTGCGGCGGGTGCAGCAGGAGCCACAGTGGCTAAAGTCCGAGACCGACGAGTATACTGACCCGACACGCGTGTCGCGGCAGGAGATTTACGAGAAACTGTGCGCCAAGACTGTGCAGCCACAGGTCATCCAGCCCATGGGCGTCGGAGGCTGGATCACTGACGGTATCAGTAGCCCGCTCCAGGAGCCGCAAGTCAGCCAGCAGGAGCTGGAGGAGTACGAAAAGTATGTGCACCAGTTTGACGATTTGAAGAAGTGGATTGTGCCGCCATCGTCCAAGCTGTACGTGGACGTGCACAACGCTGGCATGCGCACACCTGACCGAGATTTGGCCAGAAGCCCGACCCATCCTGAGCCGCCAGCAACCACCAGCAAGCTCAAGATGGACACTGGCAGTCTGAGCATGATGGCCATGGAGCGGCAGCGATCGCAGACGCCGACACCTGGTATGCAAGCGCACTCGCTAATGTCCTTGTCCGCCACACTGCCAGTACGACCTGCCAGCCGCAAGGTTACGCCGCTGGAGATTCTGCGGCGGTCGCCTAGCCTGTATGCCAGCGGACGGCAGCGCGCCAACACATCCACGACGGAGCGCGGGTCTCTGTGGGGGCTGTGGTCCAATGTGCCGTCGCTGGGCAGCAAACGTGGCAGCTTTGTGGGTCAACAGGGTGCAGGTGGCGAATTGTCTGCTATGTTGCAGCGTCGGGCGTCGCATGGGCATTTGGCGAAGCATGATCGCAGTAGGTCGCTGGATTTCGCCAATTCGCTGGCGCAGCCGCCTAGGCAGCCGGCGTTTGGTCAGCATGATGAGAAGGACGAGGATATGGTGACGGAGCCGCGAGTCAGTGAGGCTGATTTGCGGATATACCAGGAGTACGTCAAGATGCGCAAGGCGTTCCAGGGCCAGCTGCGTGTGTGATGACACAACCAGCTTGCTCCATACTTGTACATCATGATACATCATGTATA